>NEKD01000059.1:0-131250 GCA_002287115.1 Auricularia heimuer | reverse complement strand
CCTCTCCTTACGAAGATCATCGAGGGCGACTGCCATCTCAGCAGCCTGCTGCTGGCGCGCCCCGCTCATCTCGCGGAACCACACGTCCCGAATCGCCTGCGGCAGAGTGGGCGCGTCGACCTCGACGCGGTCGCTGTGCCACGTGTATGCATGCCCGAGCCCTTCCTTGGGCATCGCGATGATCATAACCGACGCGCCGAAGCAGTCGGCCAGATACTCGGCCTACGATGAACTTCGTCAACGACTGCCAGTCACCACTTCCGAGATCGAACGTACCTTCTGGACGACCGAGTTCACCATTGGCTTGAAATCGTGTTTGACGGTCTTGTGGACAGCTTGCACGCGAGCCCACCTGCCCGGGTAGTTTCGTTTGTATGCTGACCACACAAAGAATGGTAAGTACAGCGAGCCAGAACGAAGAATGAACAAGACTGACTGATGATCTCGCCCGCAGCGGAACTGCCTTTCCAGCCATTGGCGATGACGGTGGAGGCCTTACCCTTCTCCTTTTCGAGCTCCACTCGCTGGTCGACCGTCTTGCTCAGGAGCTCGCGAAGAACAGCGGTCTTGGCGGCGCGGTCTTGGCGGCGGCGGCGGCGGCGACGGGGTCGGGGTCGCCATTCGGAGCAGCCTTCGCGGCAGCGGCATCGCCCTTCTTGCAGGTGGCCAACAACGACTGCTGCTCGCTGACCTTCTCCGCCGAGGGATTCGCCAACTCCAACGCGACCTTCTGACGCGTCTTGTCTGGCTCGTTGGCGATCTGCTGGTGGAGCTTGACGAGTCGGGTTTCCGAGTCCATATCGTCGTCGCTGTCGATTATGCCAACGTGTGCCGCCTGGTTGAAATACTCGACGGTCGGTTCGTCGTCCGTGAGCTCCTCGCCCGCCATCCCGGTGTCAGCAGTGGCGTCGGCATCGGCGCCCTCGTCGCTGTCTGCGTCGTCGTCGTTGTCGGTCGGTTCATCCGCGTCCCGTCCTCGGTCGAGCCGTCCTCGCCGTCCTGGTCCGGCTCCGCGTCTACACTGGACTCGTCTTCAGTACCGTCGACGTCCACGACGTGCTCGCTCGACTCGTCGCCGCTCGCGCCGTCGCTGTCAGCGTCGTCGTCACTGTCGGCGTCCGCCTCTTCATCCACCTGCGTATCCTCGCTGGCCTGGTCCTGGCTCGCGCTCTCGGCGTCGGCGTCGGCCTCGCTCTCGGTGTCAGCGTCGTCATCGTCGCCGTCGTCCTCGCTCATGGCTTCGGCGGCGGCGTCGTCGTCGTTGTCCTCGTCTTCGCCATCATCACCGTCGGTCCTGTAATCATCATACCCAGTGATTCCGGCCCAGTCCTCCTCCCGTCTTGCATCTCGACATCGGCGGCGACGTCTGAGGAGGGGCCCGGACCAAGCGAGATGGACGTGGTACGATGAACGAGCACCAGTGAGGACCTGTCGCTGGCTTCGGACTTTGAGTCCAGTGACATGGCGTCGGACTCCGCGCCCGCCTCGAGCAGGGCGCTGGCGCTCTGTACTTCTGCCAGCATGGCCGCCTGGCGAGAATCCGTCTCCTTCGCCCGTGTGGCCTTTTTGTTGAGCTTGGCCGGCGGCGCAGAGCTCGCGCCGCCGGAACCGCTCAGCGTCCTGGCCTGCGACCCGTATATCAGTCGTTGCCCGTTAGATAATGGCGGAGAAGGCACCCACAGGGCAATGCGTCCAGTGGTGGTGCACTTTGCGCCCACCGCCTGAGCAGGTCTTGCACACCGGCTCCTTCTTGCTAGACGTGGCAGACGCCTTGGAAGGCGCACCAGCCCGCGCCTTCGCGACCTTGACGGGCGAGCCAGGACCCGAGCGCAGGCTTCGGCGTCGCGACGTGGTTTGTCGGCGAGTGTGGGGCGGCATGGCGAGCGTCGAGGCAACAAAGCGTAAGGAGCTGTTGGGGTGTTATGCGGGGGAAAGTCGAACGAGTTGCACGAGTTCAAGTCCGCCAAATGATATCTGGGACTCAGCCCAGCAAGCACTCGTGCGTCTGTGACACCGTCGGCTTCTCACGGTATCATGCTAATTATTTATTTTTCGCAGGGTTCTCTCGGATCCATCATGACACCAACGATCCCGCGGCGCGGCATGTGCTGCCCTGACCGAGGCCTGGGAAATTTCCGCGCTGGGAGATCAAATCGACTTGGCCAAAAAATTCAGTCACGGTTCGTCGGCAATTGCTTTGTAGTGAGCGCATTCTCACATAAGGCAGCTCTCTGTGAGCACGGAGTCCCCTCGGCCACCCACCTCACCAGATGCGCACCTACAGCCGCAAACGCAGGCAGCGCGACGACGTCAAAAGCAAGGCCAGCGCCGCTCGGCATCGCTTGACCTCTCCGTCAGTGCCGCCGCCGCCGCACCGCAAGGCGCGCGCGGCCGCAACGCGCGCTGCGGCCAAGCTGCTCTGCTCGCGCGACCATCCCGTTCAGTCGCTCGCTCTGGCCAAAGAACCCAAGCTCACCGAACTGCAATGCCCCGTCTGCGGCGCGTCTGGCCCCGGCAACCTATGGCGTACACCTGGCACTGCCGACCCGGGAAAAATTTGGTTCGGGGTACGTCGTTATATGCGCTCCCGGTCCACGTTGCATAACTTCGCCCAGTGTGCCGCCGCCTGCAAACAAGACATCAGGGAGATGGAAAACTCCCTGGCTGGCCCGCGCAAGACCCACCTGTCGACCTGTTTCGCGTCCTTTAAGACGGCCGAATGCTGGTTCGACTCTTGGGTGCCGCACGCGCTGCGCGCTCTTTCCGACGTCGGCAGTTCGCCGTCCAAGTCTGGCAAGGCCAAGCTGACTTCGTCTCGCCCTGGTGACGATGGAGACGCCACGGGCAGCGATGCAGACACCGACGGTTCCCAGCCTGGGGACGGCGCGGCGAGCGACGACGACGCTCCGCCGGCTCGTGGCAAGTCCGCGGGCAAGAAGTCTTCGGACGGCGGCAAGGACGACGACGACGACGACGACGACGACGACTTCTTCTCGAGCTCTAGTAGCGAACCCGGGGACACATCCGACCTCGACATTGAGATCAATTCTCGTGATGTCCCCGTCATCGTCGAATTTTTGGTGCGTGCCGGTCGCGCGCGCACGGTTTGATCTTTCTAACGCATACATAGGACGGTGTCCATGACATGTTCGTCGCTAAGGTCGTTTTCGACAAGCTATATTATTGGGAGCTCGACGAGAAGACAGCCAAGTACCTAGACGACAATCGCGACACGATGGCACTGGAGGGCTCGCACGGCGTCGCGGGCTGGAAGCCCTTCACGGACCTGCCCGCGCATGATTCCGTTCCCATCGTCGCGGGCAAGGTCAAGTTGCGAGTCACGCACAAGAACCATCCGCAAGGTCCGCCGCTCGCCACGCGCACACGCGGAGATACGGGTCGCGGCCCTGCGCGCGCTCGTGCGCGGCCCCCTCGCGCGCCGAAGGTCGAGACGAAGCAGGAGCGTGAGACGTCGGTCGTTATCGACCTGACGAACAGTGACGACGACGTCCCGGTGGGCAAGCTCAACGAAGCCGCCGAGTCCGACTACGAGGTCATCTTCGTCGAGCCGACGCCGCCGCTCCCTCGAAATCCGCCAAAGCGACCGGGGCGAAGTCGGGTGCTCTAAAGCAACTGACTCTCGCCACTGCCAAACGTTCTCGCGCCGTCAAACCCGCGGATGCCAAGGCTACGCCGACCAAGACCACGGCGACCAAGGCGAACGCCACGCCGCTCGCTGGCGCCGCAATAAAGAGCAAGACGACTCACAAGACCAATTCGACGCCCGTCGCTACTGCCGCCATCAAGAAAACGCCGGGTACCGGCTCTTCGAGCAAGAGCGCAGGGTCGTCGACCAAGCGCGCGCCGGCATCGGTTGAGCTCCCGTCGCCGTCGAAGGAGTCCGCGAAAAGGCCTGCGTCGACCGGTGGAGATGGAACGAAGTCCGTGAAGAAGAGGAAGATTAATCCGTTCGAATCCTG
The DNA here is from genome assembly GCA_002287115.1 of Auricularia heimuer. NCBI lineage: Eukaryota > Fungi > Basidiomycota > Agaricomycetes > Auriculariales > Auriculariaceae > Auricularia > Auricularia heimuer. The sequence continues at coordinate 127,270 of NEKD01000059.1, read as the reverse complement.
ATGGTTATACCCTTGAATTCGCCTCGCTGCTGCGTAAAAAAAAAAAACCGCCTTATGCCCACAAAAATACAGATCTGCTTGTGTTCCTTCATTGTACAATCACCGAGGTATGCATTCCGTGGGAACTTTGCCAAAGTGAACATATATTCATGATGACAGAAGAATATCCACAGAACTAGCCTACATTGGACTGCCAACGTGCCTGCCGGTTACCCTTTGGCAGACTCGTGTGTGCTCGCATCATCGCATATTCTTGCAGCCGCTGAGACACCTCGCTGATGGTCATCAGAGGAAGAGCGCCGATCGTCGTGCGGTTAACGATGCTCTCGTGCGTAAAATGCGCGATGCAGACGCGCTGTCCGCCCTTGTACGTGACTTCGTGAGGGAAAACGGCACCGCGCAGCAGAATCAGCGTCCCGGGAAGGTACTCGATCTCGCGGTTGAGCACCTTGAAGAAACCGGTCGTGTAATTGCCGAGAGTGAGCACCGGCGTCCAGGCAAATTTCTTGTCTCGGCGGTCGGTGTGCAGTGCGGTCTCGCGATTATAAATGAGAGAGCGTCCGTGGAAAAACGTTGGGTCCAGCTGAGATAGGATCTTGTACGCTGGGAATTGTGCTCTCAGCTGATCCCGCGCCGCCATCATGAGCTCATGTTGTTTCGGGTCGACGCATTTAATGAGGTTATCGATGCGCTGCGACACGACGCGCAACTGATCCATGAGCTTCATGGCAGCGTTGAAGTCCTTCACGCGTCCGCCGACGACATCGGTGGAAGGACCAGCTTGCCCGTCCTAACGTGCCGAATGAGGTGCGTGAGACCACAGAATTCTAGGGCCTCAGCAAAGTCACTGACCGGATGACCGATAGCGCTCCATATGTTGACAAGCTGGAAACACCCTGACAGCTCTCCCTTCGCATTGCGTCGATTGTATGCGCTGCGCTTATTGCGCGTATTGCCATCGGCGCCGCCTTTGTCAGGCGAAACCTCGACTTCCGCGCCGAATTGCATGAGATCTTTGAAGAGAATCTCCTGAGGTCTCTTCATTAGCAGTTTGGACAGAGAATTCGGAGGCGACACTGACGTGAGCTTTCTCTTTGAGGAATTGCGGGAATACCCACGCAAGAGCAACACCATCTTCGTCGCGCAGTACGAATGGCTCTGCACCGGTGCACCTGACCGGTGCACCGTCGTGAGGTATTTTCTGGTTGGTCCAGGTCTCCTGCTGCTCGTCTGCGAATGAGGCGAGCCGAACTCCTTTCATCTCCTCTGTGCGACGACCGTCGGTGACCTGAGGCAAAATGCACATCCTGGAGACGCTCACTGCTGTTCTTTATCGCCAGCTCGGTGCACTTGCGGTTCTCCTTGCACCATGACCTCCACATCTTCTTCGCCGCCTTGCGCTGTTGAGAAGTCGGCGTAATTCTATGGGGGATGAAGGCGTGAACAAATCGCGCTGGGCGGGAGTGTGAGATGCCTACGGAACAGGAGCAGCAGCGAGACACTCGGTGAGAGGGCGCGGCAGAGATGCGGATCGCTGCTGAGAAAGGCTGCATGAGGTGAAACCCGTGAGACTGCATCCAGGGGCAAGGGAAACAGCTCACCCGAGGAGTCCAAGATCTGGGATGAGCTGTGCGATGTCCCTACGCGGCGGTGCCATGTTAGCGTCGAGTGCTGCGTCAGACGGCCTGCTGGCACGCCCTGAACTATTGTCTCCGGCAGCACGGCGGCGTTCAGCGACTTGAACGGACAGCGGGATATCCTCTGATGAGACGGAATCGCGCCGAGACGCAGCGAGCTTTGCAGCCAGCGGGACTTCCTCCGAAGTGTCTGATGCAACATCCTCGCCAGCCAGGCCCGCGGAAACTGCTGCATCGGCGATGGAGCGATCCTCTATTGCAGGTGTCGCGAGAAGCGAAACCGGATCGGTTCCCACCGTGGGAGACAGCATCCAGGGCAGAACGTCGATGTTGACAACGTCGTCATCCGGAGCTAAGTTGTGTGCATTAGCGGGACACTCAACGTGGGTGTAGGCGGTTGGCATTACCAAGAGGGCTGCTCGGGGTCGACATTTTGCGTATACGAAGGAGAGAAACAGGCAGTGGAAACAGGAATTTGGCACAGCGGGTCGCGCCAAAGGCTGGATTGCGAGCAGTGTGCCCAGCTGAGGCGTTTATGTGCGCTCAGACTCTGCACACGCACTCGCAGTGCGGTCACCGCGAGGAGCGGCGAATGTGGCGCGGAAGCAATCCGGCGATCTAGATTAGATCATAGCCCGATTTGGTGCGAGGAACGCGGAGTTGGCGCGTTCCTGTCACGGTCAACCTGCTACCAGCATGCCGCTTTCCACACCCGGCGAGCCAATGCTGCAGTGTCTACCGCACGCAGCGGCACTTCTATTTCCGCGCGTGACTGCAGCTCCTCGCTGTGGGCTGGACGTTTTGCGGCACATCAGCCCGAACTGCGCGTTGGGACGCCTGCACGAAATCTGTTTCGTGTAGGTTGTACTTGTGTGTCGGATAAGGCGTTTTGACGCCTTGGAAGCACGGCGACGGGCAGTGCGGGCTCATGTGAAGCCTTACGGCCAGCCAGCAGCGAAAGCGCAGATTTGCCCAGGACGCGTCGGCGCGTCAACAGCTCACGTGATCCGCGGGTACAGTGGGCACAGTGTTAAGTGTCGTGGTATAGACGCCGCAGAGATTTGAAGGCAGATTTTATGGGCAGAGAATTACAATAATCAGTGCAGGAGCTCATTCACGGAGGTATTAGAACTGATAGCTGGTGCCCGAAGCTCAGGGTGAGAATAATCAGACTGCGATGTCTTGGACGGTGGATTTTAACCTCATTTTGACAGCAAAATTGTCTAATAGGAACTGGGAAGGCAGGTGTCATGAAAGGACACCGTGAACAATGCCAGGAGGCAGGTCCGGAAGCATTTCGGCGCTGGACTTGGGCGGATTTTCGCCCAAGTCCGTCTGACTGGGCAGTTTCGGCTTTGGCCGATATCTTCCCGACCACCACCGCTCACGGCGTCCAACGCCATCAGCACCCCCGCAAGCCCACCCCCTCCCCGCCTTGCTCTGCGCCGGTCACCCTAGACGTTAGGTGTGGCCGTAGTCGCAGCGCAGGTAATACATCTACCCAACTTCGCGCGCACACACGTGGGTGCTCCCCTGCCAGTCCACATTGCGCACCGCGACGCGAACTGTGAGTACGATTTTCTTCGCTGTCATTCTGCTTGCCTGGGTGGCACACGAGATGTCGCTCGCCGTAGAGCAAGGCTTGGGGCCCAGGCCAGACGTTGGCGATCGGGTGTACGGCCTGCTCTGCGGCGAGCGCTTCACTCGCTGCTGGAGATATTATCCGCCACTCAGTTTCTGTGGCTGCATGACACTCGAGACTTGCTGCAGTGCAGGTTGCGAGACCCACGCCCTACCTAGGCGATCAGGTCACGCGGCAGGCTCTGCAGCAAGTCGCGCGTCGACGCAGTCACTATTCTCGCTTGGGCTCGACACCATTGTCATCGAAGCTAATAAAATTTTGCAGAGCACTGCCGTCCCTGTCGACATCGAGCACGCCCACGAGAAACGTGAGTAGATTTTTGTTCACTGTCGTCCTGCATGCCTCGGTCGTAGACGAGATGTACCTCGCCGCAGAGCGAAGCTCGGGGCCCAGGCCAGACGTTGGCGATCGGGTGTACGGCCTGCTCTGCGGCGAGTGCCCTACTCGCGGTGGGAGATCGCAAGTCGCGCGTCGATGCAGACGCAAAACTCGCCTGGGCTCAATGTCATGGTCTTCGATGCTAATGAAATTCGACAGAGCACTGCCGTCCCTGTCGACATCGAGCACCCCCACGAGAATCGTGAGTAGATTTTTGTTCACTGTCATCATGCATGCCTCGGTCGTAGACGAGATGTACCTCGCCGCAGAGCGAAGCTCGGGGCCCAGGCCAGACGTTGGCGATCGGGTGTACGGCCTGCTCTGCGGCGAGTGCTTCACTCGCGGTGGGCGACCGCAAGTCGCGCGTCCATGCAGAGGCCATACTTGTCTGCGCTCAAGGCCATCCTCTTCGAAGCTGATTATATTTCACAGCGAACCAAAACACCCGCCGCCTGCCGCAGACGAGGTGTGTCACCGTGAGTACCAAGCGCAGACATTTGTTAGACAAAGCTCAAGTCGCATCGGCGGCGTCGCAGCCCAGATCAGCTCATACTACGGATGTGAGTACAGCTGGCTCTCGAATGAGACCAGTCATCCTCATTGATGCTCACCGCCCGATACAGACTGAATTCCGCGAAGCGCGATGCCAAAGTGGAAGAAACGGCGGATGAACCAAGCGGAAATGGAGGCGTGGAGGACGAGGAGGGAGCAGAGCGAGAGAGAGAAGCTCGAGCGACAGAGGGAGGAGCGGGAGCGCGTGGAGATGGAGCGACGGGAAGGCGCCGCTCGGTCTCGAGGGTAAGGAACATCAATGACGCTGACACGATGACCGAGACTCATGCTGTGGCAGCGAGGGCGGCAGCGGCGACGGAGCTCGCACGGCGCCCGAGCTGAGGCACGGGAACGATGAGCGGTGCGTGTCTGTCAACTCGCCAATTAACACAGCTGACATCAGCGCAGGGAGCGGCTTGGACGAGCCAGCGAGGACGAGTCGCGAACGGAAGAGTAAGCACTGCTGAAAATGTATATTCTAATGTCCTGAATGTACGTAGGGAGCCCGTCAAACGGCCAGAAGACTTGACCATTGAAGACCTGGCGGGCTATGAGTGAGCCGCTCAACGGTACCTGTCAAACAGATCTGACGGTGTATTTCACAGCATCAACAAGTACCACGGCACGAAGGGCTTCGTCGTGGGCACGACGATGACTTGGCGGCAATACATGGAGGGCGGCCGGGTCTTTGGCGATCCCTCGTTTCAGCTGATTGTCCCGAAGAAATACCAGGGCATGATCCCGACTATCGACGTTGTGCAGAGAGATCCCACATTGCAACATCTCGTCGGCGTGGCGTGGGAGCTCTGGGAGGCGAGGAAACCGCCAGCGATACCGCGCGCACCTTCGCCGCCCTCAGAACTGGCGTTAGCCTGGGGGGAGACGGAGGACGCGAAATCGACATGGACGCCATACCAGTACTACTGGCCGTCCATAGACGACCCGACATGGGTCGTCTACTCCAACCGCGTGATTATGCCGCCGCCGCCGACCGACCCAGAGAAAAAACTGCGGGCAGACGCCCGCTATGGAATCCATGAGCGCCAGTGGCTCCCGCAACACTGTGCGTCGGAGCGCATGAGGCCGTATATGGCTTTCATCCCGATGCTGCGGCCCTGGAAGCGCGACGAAAGACACCTGTTCGAGCGAAACGACACTTGGTTTTTCAAGACGGCCGAAAGTCCAGATCAAGACATCGCCTGGATGAGGTTCGACAAGGAAAGGCACACGGTTGCGGCGGCAGAGGGACTTTGGAGGTTTCGAGACAGTGTACGGGCAGCGGTTCGTCAGGAAGCCACGCGCACGCACCTCGCCTGGGACGAGGCGAGGGATATGGCCGGGTCACATGAACCCTTCTGGAGGCAGTGGGAGAAATACTCCGGCAGCATCGACAGGGAACATACCGCGTCCGCCATGGCGTACGTGATGTCCGAGTCTGGGACGGAGTGGGTCCTGCGCTGCGCGCTCGGCGCCTTTCAGCGCGGTATCCTCGAAGTTAGAGGCTACATCGAATACCTCAAGGCCCTCTACAGGATGCGCGACCTCAGCATGTATGACAAGCATCGTCAACTTGAGCCGACGAGGGGCGAAGTCGCCCGGATGACCCGATACTTCAATCGGAGGGATTCCCGGGGCGTCTTCGTCGAAAACCAGGATGACGCTGTAACGTTCGCCCGGTACGGCGTACCCGTGTGGTGGGTCGAAAAGTACAATTCGACCAAGCACGGAACTCGGTTACATCGTCAAGACGGGGTGCCGGTTCTGTCATATGGCTTGGTCCCCGAGTTGGACGAGATAGTCTTCGAGGATGCGCCGTGCAAAGGGCACGATTCCGCGTCGCAAGCAGCGACGCGGAAGCAGCAGGAGGAGAAGGAGAAGCACGAGGCGGCGATGGCAGCTGTGCATCAGGAACAACAGGCAGGGTACGTGAGATTATGCAAGGAAAATTATCACTGGAGTTGACAATACACAGGTTTCAAGGCGAGGAAGGTCAAGCCGGCGACAATGGCGCCCCGTCTGCGTTTGACATCGACGAGTCGGACGTCGCGTTCCAGCATGAAGCACGGCAGCGTCCAAGTGGTGCTGAGGCAGGGTACGCGCGATTATACAAAGAAAATTATCACTGGAGTTAAACAATACGCAGGTTTCAAGGCGAGCAAGGTCAAGCCGTCGACGATGGCGCCCCGTCTGCGTTTGACATCGACGAGTCGGACATCGGGTTCCAGCATGAAGCGTGGCAGCCTGCAGGTGCTGCTCAGGTTGGCAGAGAGGTCGTCACGAACCGGCGACCCGATACGCCACCCAAGAACACTGGCGCGAGCTCTCCGGCGCGCTCTACATCATCCACGTCGCGTCACGTCGACGCGGATGGCGCATCGGATGATGGCTGGGTGCAGGCGGACGACGCGCGTCTTGAACCGGAGGAGGACGATTCCGACTATGAAGCCTTGCTGCGCGAGCAGACCATGAGGAAGCTGGCTCAGTCGCAAAAGCAAAGGCGACCACCGCGCTGGTTGCTCAAGCCCCACCCAAGTAACGTTTCCACCCAGCAGCAGCAAGGCGCCTCGGAGACGGTCGAGGCGGTAAACGCGCTGCTCGCGAGTGCGCAAGAAGGCGTGTCACAGACGGCGACCGCGGAAAATCGTCAGCCTGCGACTGTGCCCGAGGACGAGACGCCAGACTCGAGGGGCGCGACTACGTCGACAACGCCGATATCTCAACAGGCGATCTCCCAGCCAGCAGAAGTCCCGCGAGTACAGCAGCGGATGTACAGCACCGCGTTCGACGACGGCGCCGACCTGCCCGACTACGAGGAGGACGAGACGCCGCACCCGCATATAGCGATAGCAGGAGCGGACCAGCCAGCAGGGTCGGACAGCGGGGTGATGAGGTTGGACAGCTCGCAACCGGCGGTGTTGGAGGGCGGTGTGATGAGGTTGGGCAGCTTGCTGCAAAAACGGAAAGGTATGCAAAATGGAGAAATACTTTGGGATTCATGCTAACCGCAAGAGAAGATCCTCCTACCGCGGCGGACGCTCCTGCGCCGGTGCGCCGAAAGCGAAATGCGCAGCGGAACACGATGCTGCACAAGACCCTCAAATCGATGCCCGAGGGCGCGCAGCTCAAGGGACTCTTGATTCGCATGACCACGCGGTGGGAGGCGCAGTATGATCTCCCGGACTGGTGGCCGAGCACGCTCCAGGTTGGGACAGAGGCGGCACAGTACGTCGACAAGAGCAGGCAGCGCGAAGCCCGACTCGCGGGCTGCACGAATCCTGTGCCGCAGCTTCACAAGGGCGCGAAGACAGTTCACAAGATGCCCACGCTGGACTATTTCGCGAACGCGTGGTCGAACCGCAGCGACCAGCAGAAGACCAGCAAGCGCAACGTCTTCCAGGGCCTGTTCAGGTGGCTTCAAATCCGGCCGTACTATCTCGCGAAGATCGCCAGCGACCCGATCGACGAGGACGCGGGATTCGAAACGAAGCAATGGCGAGAAATCATCAAAGGCGTCATGCCCAACAGGGAGTCGCGGCCGATAGTCAAGCGTCTCGGACTCGACGTCGCTCACGCGACGATAATGGAAGGCCAGGACGGTGTAGATGTCGAGAAAGCCGAGCGGCTGCTCTCGCTGAGACCGCTGCTCGAAAAGTTGAAAGACAAGTGCACCTTCGACGGCCACGAGTTGCCGCCGCCGCCGTGGGAGTCAGAGGAGTCGCTACCGCTCAACTGGGTGAGCTACATCGTCTGGGAGCTCGCTGAGCTTGAGTTCCGCTATGACATGCTCGACCTCGCCATGAGCATGCGTCGCTGGTACAGCAACATCCCCGAGCTCCAGGCCGTGTCGACACTCGAGTACTATGGGTTGGTGAAGGACTGCTGGGCAGGCGGGATCGAGATGGTCAAGCCGACTCGCGAAACTTGGCTGTGCTCGAGCAATGCGCGCGAGCGCTTGCTCGCGTTGCGGTCCTTCGCAGAGCTCATGAGGTACTGGCCTCGGGCGAGTGAAATGCTCGGGCCTTGGAAAGATCACTGGGACGCCGACAACGACGCGCCCGCGCTCGAATCAGACGAGTTCCGAGAGCTCGAACGCAGCACCTGGGTTTGCTACCAGCAGACCTTTTACGACCACCGCGGACGCATGGCGCCGTTGCCCTGCAGAAGACCTCCGCCGCCCTTCGCTGTAGAAAACTCGCAAGACTGATATGTGTATTGTGTATGACCAGTGCAACTAATTATTGTGGAGCATGCGACTGAACTGACTGTATGTACAATTGAAGGTGAAAATGGTAGGTGTAGCGGGTGCACTATTTGACCTTCACTGTACGAGCACAGCGCACGATGATGTGCCGAGGGCGGAATAGGTTACTTGAGCACGGGAGGAAACGCAGGCCAAGCAAGCGACGTGGTTCAATAATGGACATAGTAAGCATTTCATGCTTACAGAGGGAAAGGTTTCGCTTACTTGCAGACTCTTAGTCGAAGACCTATTGACGGCCGATGAATCTGGGGAGGAATTGGCGAATCGTGGACAAGGTACGCGAAGTTTTAACTGAAAGTGTGCTCAGCTGAGCGCATGAGGGTGACACTCGATGATACAAGCGTCTGTGGACCTGCAAGACGCTGGTTTCCGGGCAGTGCGGGTCAACGTGCTTCGCCGTTTGACTCAACGGAGCATCGCGCTGGCCTACACTGCACGTGAATAAGCATCTTGCAAGGGACGGTGAAGACGGGAAAGACTTACGCAGCAACAACAGCAGGACACGTTGACCCACACGAGTCAGCCGAGAGAAGCAGACAGCGACGACCCACTGCTGCGCGTCATCTCCACGGTCATCGTTGGCGGTGAGAAGGTGCTCGGTTGCAGACATCGCCGTTGATGAGCGTTTTGCAAAGCGAACGGTGAGGTCAGGGTCAGCGCATTGTACAGTATTCGCTGATCGTTGTTTGTGTTCCTGGGCTTGTTCCACCAGCACAGTCCGCGGCGACAGCGTGATAACTACATGACGCTGTTGGTCGACCATCTCCCGGCGTTCAATTACGGCGTAGTGCAGCAACGAGGTAAGCCCGATGTTTTTATTTTATAAGGCAGCTACTAATTGACGGAGCGTGTGTTGCATAAGACCGACACAATCATGTGTGGGCGCAGAACTGCAACATGTGCAAGATCGAAGCCAGCAAAAAGCACAGCTGTATATTGAGTGGCAGAGATCGATCAAGAAAGCAAGACAACAAGATAATGAGCAAGTTTCCAGGGCGCGAGCTGGAGGGGTCAAACGGTTGAGATGACGCGCTGACGTGGAGCAAAGGCTAAGCGCTGCCAGGCCCTTAGCCCAGCGGCGAATAGGTCGTTAGCAGCGGCCGCGCCGTCCAGTGTGATGAGCATGCGACGGCGGTCTAGTCGAAGATAGCGGGAAACAGCGGCAAAAATCCAGTTAGTCATCTGCAAAGACTGAGTAAAGCTGGTTGGGGGGAAGGGAATAGTGAACTGAACATACACCAAGCAGGTTGAACGGCAGGCGTTGGAAGAAGGCGCCATGGACCGGTGCGCCTTGGTCTGCAAAGGGGACATGTACGCGACGATGAGGAACGAAAGCGTTGACTTCGACAACGCGTTGCTGGGCTGCTTCAACGCGCTCGTTCGCGGCGGGGAGTCCATTGTCTGCGGTGAGGCATTCTTCGGGGGCGCCAGCCACTGGATTTTCGCAATGCTCAGCGACAGCAGCGCGGCCTTCACCAGCAGCGACGCGGGCATGGGAGTGTTCCTGCAGGAGCGCAACGCAGTGTGCGGCGATCTCATCACGGGCACTCAATGGCTCCACCGCCGAGTCTGCAGAATATTCGGCATCAGCGACTGGGTCGCGGGTGCGTTGCTCGGCGACGGCAGCGCGACGATCTACCGCAGTGACAAGGTGGCGGTCGCGCTGCTCCGTAGCATCACTGCGGCGCTTGGCAGGAGCGACGCGGTCGTGTTCGCGCTGGTCGGCAACAGCAGCGCGAAGCTCAGCGTCGGCGACACAGGAGCGAGCGCGTTCCTGGGCCCTGGCAGCGCGAAGCTCAGCGTCGGCGACACAGGAGCGAGCGCGTTCCTGGGCCATGGCAGCGCGAAGCTCTGCGTCGGCCACGAGGTTGCGAGCGCGCTCTTCGGCCATGGCAACACGATGCTCAGCGACAGCAATGCAGTTGCGAGCGCGTTGCTCGGCGATGGCAGCGCGTCTCTCGGCGGCACAGACGAGGTGCCGGGCACGCTCTTCTGCAGCGTCGGCGCGTAGCTCCGTGGCATGGACGAGGTGGTGGGCGCGCTCCTCGGCAACTGCAGCGCGGATTTCTGCGTTGGAAATGGACGAGATAGCGCGTTGGACGGTGATTGCAACACGCAGTTCTGCTGTCGATGCGCGACGTTCTGCTGCAACTGCGCGCTGCTCAACGGCGGCAGCACGATGTTGAGCAGAGACTGAGTGTTGAAGAGCGGACATGGGCAGCAATCGAGCAACAGTCGCTTGGTCGTCGTGGAGATGTCGTTGGATAGGCTACAGCTTTCTGTTATCAACTGGAGTGAGTGAGTTCAGGCCCGCATTTGACAGCAAGTGATTCACCGCACTGTAGCAGCAATGGCGCGGCGGCGGCGCGTGGGATAAGGGACGTGTTGGGTGGTGCAGGCGGCGGCGAGAGCGCAGAAGCGAGCGTCTCCTGGGCGCAGGCTATGGAGCCGCAGTAACCGGAGACAGACGGCGGCAGCGATGGCACGGAGCTCGTCGGTCGCGACAGCGGCGGTATCGAACGTTGAAGAGTTTTGAGGGACAGGCGAGGTTGGGCGGCGGTATCCGGTCTGCACTTAACAGTGAGTCCACACGAAGTCAACGTAGGCGTTTCCAGACAGCCTGTCCCTCAAGCAGCGGCTGATGTGAGCGAAGACGCAGCGCGGGTTGACAGACACCTCTGTCATCGAGGTTGTATCCTCGTCACCGCCGTTCGAATATCTCGTCTTCGGCTTCGGCGCGGCTCGAGAGCTCCGCGAGCCTCTACAGCGACTGCGCGAGGTTTGGCAGCGACTGCAGGCACATTCGTCACGGCGCTAATGACAGCGGGAAGAGCGTCGTCAGCGCCAGCTCGCTCCGTTGCAGTCATGCGCGGTAGGATGGCGGAAATGTATCGAGCGACGGACGCTGCATGCTGTTCGTCCACAGACACGCGCCGAACACCGGCTGCGAGAGAATTTGCAGAACGATGGTCTACGACTGCGGCGGCGGCGAGTTGGCCAGTTTGTCTCTGGCGGCGACGAATACTTGGGCGTGCTCAAGACTGGGGTGTGAGGTGTCGTGAATGGGGACCGCTGGCCGCTGCTGCAATGCGCGTAGCTCGACGGCAAGAGCGTGCTCGTCGTTTGCCAGAGCGCGGTGCTCCTTGGCAAGTGCACGATGCTCGAGGGCCAGAGACGCAGAGGCGCATGAGTGAACACGTCCCGGCGCCTGCTCGTGTACCTGCCCAGCACCCCGCCGTCCCTTTTATCGCTGGCTCACATGCTACACGTGCGTCACCGTTGTTGCTCGGGGAACTCGCAGCTTGAAGCTCGAAACTGACGTTGTTTGTTGCGATCCAGAGCAAAAATTCTTGCACGGCTCATCCGTTCGGACTCGACGATGCGCACATACACGGACATTGCTGTGAAGCCCGTTCGGCCCGCGTCCGACGGGCTTCACATCGCGCGCACGAGCCAGCCGTGCTCCTGGGCCCTGCGCAACGTCACCTTCCTCCAGCCGCCCTCCAAGCTCGTCGCGCGCGAGCTCCCTGACTGGCTGGACTTCGACGCGGGCACGCTGACGTTCAGCGGCGTCGTGCCCGCCGCCGCCGACATCCCCGAGGAGGGCCCGCTAGCCCCTATCACCCTCGCTGCAGACGACGGCAAGGCGAAGGATACGCTGGTGCTGTTCGTGTCGTCGCTGGAGCCGCCGGTCGTCATGCAGCCATCGCGGGCCAGCTGCGCTCGCTCGCGCCGCCGCTCGCCTCCGTGTTCCTGCTATCGCCCGGCTCCGCGTTAGCATCGCCCACCCGTGGATTCGAGCGCGGCCTGCGTGTGCCGCCCGGCTGGAGATTCTCCATTGGCTGGGACGGCGATACATTCCTGTTTCCCGGCGGCGACGACGTGTTCTGTGCTGCAAGACTGGCGAACGGCGACGCGCTGCCCGGGTGGATGACGACGAGGACAGGAAGACGGCGTACGACGGCTGAAGCATGCTGCTCGGCCGTCCGCAAGCGTGCTACCTGGTCTTGCAGACGAGCTTCCGCGGAGGCAGCCGCCGGCTATAGGACGGAGGCCAGAACGTGAGTATCCACCCCTGCGCACTGCTCGTGGACAGGTGTACGCATGAGTAACATGAAACGATGTGTGCGTTCTGACACACGTCACAGATCTTACAAGGCTCATGCTCCGGCTAAGCAGCGACGAGGAAGTCATAAGTGGCCAGAGCGCGAACAGCGACATCGGGTTTGGTGTCAATGCTCGCTCGTCGGTGGTGCAACCCCAGCTTCAAGAAGTGCGCCAGAGACGGCGAGCTGCGGGAATGCGACGATACGCAGTGCGGCGCGAGATTCTGCGGTGAAGCCAAACACATTTCTCCCTGCGCGGCGCGACCAACGACAGTGACGGCGCGGTCAATCGCAGTCGTGCAGCGAGACGGACACGAGATATTGAGAGTTGGACACGGCATGTGGTTTGTCTGCACAGTCTCGCAGCCGACACCCGCTGCGAGATAGGTAGCGGCGGGCGCAGCGCGTTTCTCTGCGGTCCGCACAGGCCGTCGTGGGAAAATTGAGACTTGGAGGATGCGCGGGCATTGTTGAGCCGCAGTCAGTCGCGCGATGTTCAACCGTGTTGAGACGACTGCAGCACAAGGATGTTCGATTTGATCGCCTGGAAGGACTATTCGACCGCGGCCATCGTTCTCTGGCAGTGCAAACGTCGGCAAGGCCTCTGGACACAACCAGGGTAGAACAGCAGCAGTGCAAGGTTGTGAAGACGCCAAGCGCTGTTCGACGGCGGCGATAGGATGCTCGGCAGCGATAGCACACGTACGCTATGACAGGCGCTGTTCCAGAGAAAATGGCGCAACGCGGCACGGACCACTCTATCAGGCAGTATCTTGAAACTGTCTGCCGACGCGATCGCCTTGCGGGTCACAGTGTGACGAAGGAAGCGAGGGGCAATAGAGCAAGATCGATAAATTTTCTAGTCGAAGCGGCACAGCAGGCGGACAACTGGTGACGGACAGGACAAGGCATGCAGAGAACTACATTCTCCGCATGGTGCGGGCGGCGCACTTGAAAATGCCGCCGATAATGAGGAGGGCCTCAGTCGGGCGCTCACCGCGCGTCCACCACAGCCGCATGTGGAGGACGATGCACCCGATCATGGCCATGTCAAATAGGACGCCGGTGCGGCAGCCTAGGCGGAGAAACCGACAGCATCTTGCGAGGACCCAGGCCGTGCGCTGCGAGGCGTTCAAGGCCAACAGTAAGAAACAGCGGAATGAAGTTGTCGAACAACGCACCTCGTAAAGATCGTCTGGCCCAGCGTCGGCCAGCGCGCCGGGATTTTCGACAGCCGCGGCACGTTGTTCAGCAACGGCGGCGCGATTGTCGGCGGCGGCGACCCGGATATCAGCCTCTGCAACGAGCTTGGCGGCGCGATCGTTGGCGACGGCGACGCGAGCGTCAGCTGCAAGGACGCGGCTATCGGCGCTGTTTTCGGCGACGCAGGCGCGCTCTTCCGCAGCCAGAACTCGGTAGTTGGCGTGGTAGAGCGCGGCCAAGACGCGCCGCTCAGCGGCCAGGATGTGTTGTTCGGCGCTGTAGTCGGCATCGGCAGCGCGGTCTGCAGCGCAGTTTTGGGCGGTCGGGAAGCGCAGTGCAGCGACGTCGACGTGGTCATGGGCGAAAACAGGATGTTGGGTCGAGGTGAAAGCGTTCAAGCCGGATAAAGAGGTCAAGCCCGCGCCGAGTGGGACGGCGGAACGGGCTTGCATAAAACGACGCGACTCTCCCGAAAATGTCAAACGGTATGCAGAGGTAAGTGTGAAGTATGACATTGAGGTCCACAGTCAGACTAAGCAAAAAGTGAGCAGGCCAGCAGTAGGATGGCGGGTCCTGACGATGACAAGAGCGGCAGTGAGCGGATTGTGGAAAACCGTTAGTGGATGTTGCCGATAGACGACACGTCGGCGACGCTTACGACGGCCATGGCATATTCACAGGACACCGTACAAATTCTCGTTTACTTTGTGAAGGCTGCACAGTCTCGGTGCTCAATGTACCGCTTACAATGTGGGTTTGTTCAGCGGCAGCGTCGCGATCCCCACGCTGCCAGACACGGTCCACGCGCGGCACTGGAGCCTGTGCATCAGAATCGCGAGGGCGTACCGCCCAGCGCACGCGGACACCCACCGGACACGACTCTATCCTCGGCCTCCCTGCGCCGTCGCCGTCCGCAAAGTTTGCGCACTTCACGATCAGCGCACGTTTGCGCACTTCACCGTCAGCGCGCCGAGCCTCATTCCGCCGTTACTGTGCTCGAAGTTGCTCATGGAGTCTACTCACAGTCCGTCCGCAGCAGGGTCCGTCCGCAGCAGGTCGCCCGACCTGACCTGTGCAGCACGAGCACGAGCACGGCTGGCGACGAGGCGCCGCGCTCGCCGCTGGCGTGACACTGTCCGACTCGGACAGCGATGAGTCGCGAGCGGTATACGGCCCAGTGTCAACAGCACATAGAGAAAGCTTGCTGTACGCAGCTTCCTATTCATGCCTTGCCGCTCGCGCTGACGGTGTTGCATCAGATCTCGGACAATCAAGTCTGCATCTTCGCCATCGGCGGCGCGTCACCTAGCGCCTTTGCGTATCCTGGTTTACAGCGCAGACGCACGCCGGCGCTGTCATGTTGCGCTTCTCACGTCGCGTAGGCGGTCCCCATCGGTCGTCAGATTGTATTACATTTATGGCAGATACTACGCAGTGTTAAATTTGAATATGTTTGGGACTACATTTTATTTTTATTTTTCTTGGCGCCGTAAGTTGGGACTTGGGACTCGATTTCTTGGGACCTGCAAAAGTTGGGACCTGGGACTGGGTTCTTGGGACCGGAATATGAGGGGTGGACTGTGCTGTGGTAATTGGGACCTGGGACCCGAGTCTGTAATATAAGCAACTTGGGACCATTATACTGAATACAGGAGTGCTTATATACCTGTTGCATACATGATCGTCTTCGCCCATTCCACCGCGCAGGCCGTGGTATCCATGACACACCAGGTCGCTGCCCCCTGTTATTAGCGCACTGATGCGCAAACGAGCCAGTTGATCAATTATCGACAAACGACTCAGACGTCGTTTGTGCCTATCCACAGCGTGTAAAGTGTCTCCCGAGGATCTAGGCGCGGTATACATTTGTTTCGCCTGCCCTCAATGCACGCAGGCACCTGAGACTGCATTAGGCTCGGGAACGGACGGAGTTATTGCTGCACGTCGCGCCCGCCCGCGTATCCCGCAGTGGTCGTCAGACGAAGATCTCGTGTGCCATGCGTCTGGCTAATAGCGGATGAGCGGACTCAAGGCGTCAAGGCGCACGACGTTGCGCATCGAGAAGAGGAAGGTCGATGAAAGGAAGAAAGAGGGAATGAGGGCATTCTCAGTTCTGGAGGAGTTTCGGCAGATCTGGCGCTCAGTCGAGGGATTCATGTCGGTGAATGATGCAGAGGCCGTGCCGCGCCACGGTGCACCCAACATCATGCCGTTACAGTAGAGGTTGTAAGTAACAGCTTGGACCTCCATTTGACGCCGTTCCTGTTATCTCACAGCTGGAAAGACGTCGATCGGAGAGCATTTGACTGGACATCGATTGCAACCCAGCCCAAAGACATGAGTGATGCCAAATCATTGTTGTGGCTGGCCTTCGTGTCTGGCAGTGGCAACGACGATGTCAGCACCTGAAACCTGTACTGCGGCATTGCAAACATATAGCACATACTGTAGAGATGGCGGTCGTCGTGGGAGGCTGGGGCACCCCATGCCGAGGCCACTGCTAACACAACAGGGACGTCAAGAAATTAGCAAATATGCGATGACGTCACGCGACACTGAACGAGAACTCACCAATTCAACCTCCGCTGTACTCCTTGTCCTTCAACTTCAAACAACGGCAATGGTGACTAGTGCGCAATTCTTGTCAATCGACCGGCCATCGACGGACTGAAGACTCACTGGTACTGGCAGCTCGCTCGCAGACCGAAGCTGATAAGCGCCCCAAGCGCTCTGCAAAACCGACCTCCAAAGCCAAACCAGCTCCTAAACCGACGCCAAAGAGCAAAGCAAAGGCGAAGACAGCTGCCTCGGGTGTTAAGAGCCAGCGCCCACCGAAGTCCGAGACCAAAGTACCAACTTCGAAAAAGAAGTCTATCGCCACTGGCCATACGGTCAGTAAGACTTCTGACGAAGCCGAGGGTAGTGTGCTTGAGAAAGGTATGAATGATTGTGCAGCATCAGAGCGATCCACCGTGAGATTGAATACGAATCTCAGGAATATTGTACTTCTTCGCACGGCCCAAGATAGACGCTGGCGATGACCCGCACGGCGCCGACGATATCCAGCGCTCGTTCCTTGTCCTCCGCCCTATTGAAGGCCACGACGACACCGGCCCTGCCCCGAAGGATGCTGTATGCCGCATTCTTGTTGTCCCCAAGAAGAAATTGCCGAGCCCGAACAAGCACGACCGATTCCTGTACGTCGTCGCACTCTCTGCGTCACCCAAGCACGAGTCCGTGCAAGTCTGACTGCACGCTGCGGTAGGACGTTCGTGAAAGAGCCTGCAGTCAGCCTGTCAGATGTCGCAGAGCAGTTCAAGTCGGAGACGTACATGACCAAGACGAAGGGCGAGCGCACTCAACCGGCGGCCGTGCCTATCGCGGAAGCGGTGTACGCGCTCATCGCAAGCGCTGACGGCGGGGCGACGCATCTCGCGTACATGCTGATCGTGCCGGATACGCTGGACACCGTCCAGACAGAGTTGGGCATTCGCAAGGAGGGTAGCTTTGTCGCGCAGGTCCGCAACCCAGCATTCCCGGCGCCGCCGCAGGCAGGCATCCCGGAGCCGCCCGAATATCCAGAAGAGTATGCGTCTCGCCGCGTACTTGGTTGTGAATATTAACGACTGCAGGATCAAGGCGGCATTCGAGGGCAAGCGATGGATGGCGCTGAGGCCGGAGCATCTGAAGTTCAAGCATGCCGAAGTCCTGCTCATTGGTGCTCATACGGATGTCGCCCGTAACGGCAAAGAAGAAGAGGCCCCCGTGAAGGAAGTGCGCAAAGTCCTTGTCCTCACAGCGATCTAGAGCTGAAGGCTGACGCGAGTGCAGATCGTAGACCTCGAGCACGAAGAAGAACAGCGCGTCGGCAGACTCGGAGAGGACAACGTCGTCTTTAAAGATCTGCGTCTGCGGAAGGAGGGGTTTAAGAAGGATCTGAACTTTGGGGGAACTTGGCAGAAATGAAGTGCCGCAGTGTCATTTTCGAGGGCTAATCCAATCAGAAGGCGCAAAGCTGGACGTGTATCAATCAGTGTAGAATATATCGAGCACTGCAAAGCCCGTCCGGCGCCAGGGAGTTGAGGGTGCAACATCGGGAATGAAACTGGCGCACGGGTCAGCGGAGTTTAATTTGGTTGTGTTCGACTTACTTAATAATTCCAAGCCTCTGCAACGCACTTGGGCACCGCTGTTTGCCATTCTTATCGGTCAAATGCTTAGAGATGGAAGAATGAGGCCACTCCAATGAAATGGGCTATGTCAGAGCCGATGGCCCGGAAATAGCCTAACAAAACCATCGTTGTATGCTGGATCAGTCGGCGCCAAGGTCTAGAAATTGATACCTGTGCGAATGTGGTACTTCTACCAGGCGCTGGTGACGCGCCGTTTTGGTCGTCTTTGATTGGGCGGGCCCTGCCCTGGAATAAAGTCATCACAATCCTCTACTCACCCACGTGGCCAATGCTCCGGAGCGAATGTATACTTCAAAGCAAGCGGCTTGCCGAGAACCGCGCAAATCCCGAATCATGGCCGGTAGTCTCACGAAACTGGCCCTTGATGCGAGGAATGAGTGCCTGGCGGCAGAACGTGAGTCACCGAAAGCCGACAAAGCAGTTGTTTGACATTGAACAGCGCTTGTACTTTTTCCCGTGGGACTGTGCTAGCCGGGAAAGCGTAGTCTTCTGTAGCAGTCGTTGGAAACATCTTGATAAAGGCTGCAGTGAAAGGATATGCATGCAACGAGAAAGCGACGATGCAGCATGACAACCATATGCTTCCGGCTGAGAACGCCAATATAAGAGTATCCCGGACTATAGCAACTGAGCACATGAGCTGCATTGTATATCTGAAGGAATTTGATGGGGAAAAGTCGGAGAGACCTTCGGGAGAGGTTCATTATCGAGAAAATCCTATAGCAGCACCCATCGTTATAAAGGGAATCAATGGCACCATTGCCCGTAATTGGCGTCATAGATTGGTTGTGGCAAACTCTGAGGAATGTTCAGGGTAGACACCTCGGGATCAACAGAGTTCGGTGCGGAGTTCAGTTGTTCGTCCTGACCCATCCCCGCCGCAACGGATCGCTCGGCTACCCTGGCCGTAATCTACGCGTGCTTTGTCGACTGCTTGCTATATTGACCTGCCTCGTAGGCGCTACTGCCTTGGGCGATTCAAACGATTGATACTACACCATACTCCTATCTCTCCCCCGAGAAATGCGGGTTACAGTAACAGCGTCGCGCTTTCATGGTCACTACGAATAGCAGCAACTACCCATTGGGACAGCAATGACCGATGCACCATGAACGGTTCCGGCTGGGCCTAACAGCGCTCAACAGACTCGCAATCTATTCCTAATATTCGAAGTCAAACGGCGCTTTTTATCGTTTGGATTGCACACTCGGCGACACTCTTGTCTTCTCGGGCAAACACCCAGTCATTGCCGTTACTGATCACCTAAGCTCAATTCTCCCAAGTTTCAGGCCCGCGGATAATATTCATCCGCCGCGAATCATGGCTGAGCAGTACAGCTAAATGTGTTACTGTGGGTGAACGCTGCTTAGAGTATCGAAGCGCTAATCCAGCGTCTGCAGTATCTCGCGCAATGCAATGGCGTCTGGGGATACTGCCCGTCCTCATCGCATCGAGCTCCGGATGGCGCAAGCTCAGATAGCGCAAGCTCAGATGGTGAAAACAAGGTATATAAAGGGCTCCAGGCTGCTCGTCTTGAGCTCATCGGCCTACCGTCACAGTCTTCACTCGACGCTGCGATGCTGATGCTGACTTCCTTTGCCTTGCTTTCTGCGCTCCCGGGGCTGGCTGCCACGACGCCCAGCTCATACGACTTTGTGCGTGATATTCACCGACTCTGCAACTCTGCGTTCTGACATGATTAGATTGTCGTTGGTGGCGGTACTGCTGGTCTCGCGGTCTCGACGCGCCTTTCGAAGTTACTTCCCCAGAGCACCATCCTTGTCATCGAGGCCGGCCCCGCTGCCCCGAACGAGCCTGGCATCAACATCCCTGGGTTGGACGGGTCGACATTCAACGGCCGCTACGACTGGAACATGACCACGATCCCGCAGCCGGCAGTGGACAACCGCCAGCTCGCCCATCCGCGTGGGCATGTGCTCGGCGGCTCCAGCGCGCTCAACTTCATGACCTGGGACCGCGCCGCCGCGCACGAGTACGACGCTTGGACCGACGCGCCTTTCGGCGGCACCGGTTCGGGCTGGGACTTCGATTCGTTCTTCCCGGTCATGTTGGCCGTCGAGAACTTCACCCAGCCGAGCATCCCCGGCGTGTACGGCGACACGGGCGTAGGCCACGGCGGCCCAATCGAAACCATCGTCAACCCGATCATCCCACGCCAGCAGGCGGCGTTGATCCCCACCCTCATTAACCTCGGCATTCCGAACAACACTCTGTCCAACGACGGCAACCCCATTGGCGCAGACCGCCAGCCCAGCAGCATTCGCCCGAGCGACTGGACCCGCAGCTACAGCACGTCCTACCTCCCGCTCGCCGGCTCGAACCTTAAGGTGCAGACTGAAACCCGCGTCGTGAAGATCAACTTCCAGTCTGGTAGCACGCTCGTCGCGACTGGCGTGACTCTTGCCGACGGCACTGTGATTACTGCGAAGAAGGAGGTGATCCTGAGCGCCGGCGCGTTCCAGTCGCCGCAGATCTTGGAGTGGTCGGGCATTGGCAACAAGACTATCCTCAGCGCCGCTGGCATCAAGACGCTCCTCGACCTGCCCGGTGTCGGCGAGAACCTGCAGGACCACATCCGCGTGCAGAACGTCTACCAGCTCAAGCCCGGCTTCCCGGGCAAGGACGAGCTCACCTACAACGCGACGTTCGCGGCGGAGCAGCGTGCTCTGTACGACGCTGGCGTGCGCGGCGGCGAGTACGACTACACCGGGAGCTCGTACGGCTTCCTCAAGTGGGCGCACACGGGCTTCGACCTAAACTCCACCATCGCAGGCTCTGCGTCTTCCTCGCCCATCGACCAGAAGAAGATCGAGTACCTGCAGGACCCGACTGTGCCCGACATCGAGCTCATCCTCGGCGACGGCTACGCAGGCAGGGCGAGCTACCCGCGCCCGGTACGCCCGGCTTCGGCAAGAATTTCTTCACCCTCACCGCCGGCGTCATGCATCCCTTCGCGCTCGGCACGGTACACGTCAACCCAGCTGATGTGTACGGCCTGCCAGTCATCGACCCCAAGTACCTGACGAAGGCCTACGACCTCGCGGCCGTCGGCGCGCTCGTGCAGTACATCCGCAAGATCGCGGAGACCTCGCCGCTGAAGGACGTCTGGGAGCTCGAGTTCGAGCCCGGCCCGTCCGTGCAGACGCCCGCGCAGTGGACCGAGTACGCGAAGGAGGCGCTGTTCAGCATTTGGCACCCGATGAGCACGTGTACGATGATGACGCAGGAGGAGGGCGGAGTCGTCGGTCCCAAGCTAGTCGTTCACGGCACGAAGAACCTTCGCGTCGTCGACGCTAGTATCATTCCCGTCCAGATCACTGCGCATATCCAGAGCGGTGTCTACGGTATCGCTGAGCGTGCTGCCCAATTTATTGCTGACGCTTGGAAAGCGTAAGTGTGAGACGACAGAGTTCATTGGATACAATCACTACCTAGTCGTAACTTTAATGACGCATAATGCACCCCCCTCCCCCCTGGCCCTACCGTGAATGTGTCATATAATATATGAAGATGCTTATCGATGCCACATCGGATAACAAGCGAATAGTCTGTAAAACTGAGCTCAGTAATGTTTCACAAAGATGTCCGGATTCCTGCGTAGTGTGCAGCAGCGGAGTTGGAACATGTACTCCTCATCTTCCACTACGTGCTTATGCGCATTCGGTATAAGCAACTCCACAAAACCTGGCCATTCGGATTAATGGTTAATTTGCGCATGACCGCGCCCGGTCGCTGGGATGCATGGACGGCGGTGGTATTCCGTCTTGCGGATTGAATCACACGGGGCCCGGTTAGTGATCAAGGCTCCTTTATTTCAGGGTTGTAAAAGTCCCTGTGACATTGACGCACGATCTTGCAGCGCTCACCACACTGATAAGGCATACTACCGTCATAGGTAGTGCTCCCGAGGATAACTTGATATCTGCCAACGTGGTCTGTGAGCTGCCACCTACGTGCGTGTTTATGAAGGCCTTAACCATCTAAATAGCATGATGCACCTAAGATCACATATCACCTGCAAGTCGATGGGCTCACCGTTGGCGCAAAAGCAGATTCGCACATGTTCGGATCCGTCTACTCGCCGAACGCCGAATCTTGGCGGGCCACCATCTGACCAGTCTTCTCTTCCCAAATCTTTGGCGCATACCAACACAGGAACATCTTAAATGACCTATGTGCAGTCAATGTCGATCGTGGCCAACGAGTTTCTCGAAGGCGATGCTGGTCACTTTCTGGACCTTTCTCTATGCTTACTTCGGACTCTCGAAGTTATTCCTACCATCGTACGACTTCGTGGGTATATCTCCGCGCCGACGCTCTCAGTTATTCTTACATAGGCGTCTATCTAGATTATCGTGGGCGGCGGGAGGGCGGGACTGGCAGTATCGGCGCGTCTGTCTCAGCTACTGCCTGCCAGCACAATCCTGGTTATTGAGGCTGGATCGGATGCACTTCATGATCCTAGCATCAACATTCCCGGGCTTAAGGGCTCCAACTTCAACACTAAATACGACTGGAATTTGACCACCGTTCCGCAGCCAGGCGCCGGTGGACGCATCTTCCCCTTGACGCGCGGGAAGGTCCTGGGAGGAAGCAGTGCGCTCAACTTCATGGGCTGGGATCGCGCCTCACGCGGCGAGTTTGACGCATGGGCGAAGGGTGGACGTGGGAGGAAATGTCCACTGCTATGCTGCGCGCGGAGAACTTCACTCGCCCGGCTCAGGAAGGCGTATACGGGCGGCGAGGCGTATCCTACGGCGGGCCCGTGCAGACTGTAGTCAACGACGTCGTTCCTGAGCAGCAGCGCTCCTTCATTCCCACGATGGAGAAGCTCGGGCTTCGTCGCAACTTCGAGTCCCTGGACGGCGACCCTCTCGGCGTGGCGCGTCAGCCAAGCAATATCCGCTCCCGCGATTATACCCGGTCGTACAGCACGTCGTACCTCCAGCTCGCAAACCGGAATCTGCTCGTGATGACAGACACGACCGTGGCGAAGGTCAACTTGGCTGTGCGTCCTCGTGGAAAGCTAGTAGTCGCAACTGGCGTCACGCTTGCAGATGGGATCGTGCTGAGAGCGGCGAAGGAGGTCATCCTCAGCGCGGGCAGCTATCATTCTCCGCATTTGCTTGAAGTTTCTGGCGTCGGCAACAGCAGTCTTCTTCGCGCAGCTGGAATATCGCCGCTGGTCGATCTTCCTGGCGTCGGGGAGAACCTGCAGGACCACATCCGCGTGCAAAACTTGTATCAGCTTAAGCCGGGTTACGTCTCCAGCGACGCATTAATCCACAACGCGTCGTATGCGGCAGAGCAGCGTGTGTTGTATGACGCCGGCGTGCGAGGAGGGGCGTACGACTATTCCATCAGCTCGTTCGCATTCCTCACGTGGGAACAGCTCGAAGCTAACCTCGGCACTAAGATGCTTGCGGTGGGAGAGGCGTCCGCCGACCGTCAGTCGGCCACCGACAGGCAGAAGCTTGCGTTCCTTCGGGACGCGCGCGTACCAGACGTCGAGGTTATCTTCGCCGATGGATACTTGGGTACGAAGGGCTACCCTCCTGTGGGAAGCAGTCTTTATGGCCAGAACTTCTTCACGCTCATCGGCGGGGTGATGCACCCTCTAGCGCGGGGCAGTGTTCACCTTAATATCTCAGCTCCAGGGCAGCTCGTCGTCGACCCGCGCTATCTCAGCAACTCGTACGATATTGCCGCCGTGTCCGCCATCGCGCGCTACCTGCGCAAAATAGCCGAGACGCCGCCACTGCGATTCGTGTGGGATGCCGAGTATGAGCCCGGTGCCACAGACCCTGTAGTTTGGGATCAGTACGCCGTCGACGCAGTGGACACGATCTATCATCCGACTGGATCATGTGCGATGCTGCGACTCGAAGAAGGAGGTGTTGTGGACCGCCGTCTTGTCGTTCATGGCACGAAGAACCTTCGAGTTGTAGATGCGAGTGTCCTAACGATGCAGGTCTCGGCTCATATTCAGACCGCTGTGTATGGGATAGCCGAGCAAGCCGCTACCTTGATCTCACAGGATTATAGGAGCAACTAACGGCGTCTCTTCTCGTAGTTCGAGTCATGTACCTTTGCTATCCTTATCGTTTCGTAAGCTCAGGTGCCCGAATGACTCGGATTTTTGCTTACCCAACCGTTATGATCTGGAGGTATTCAGCATGTTGTTGAAGTATTTGACAGTCAACAAATTCTGACAACTCAGGCTCTTGCGGGCTTGCTATTAGTTGCTAATGCACTGGTTTTATTGGTCAAGTCGCTGACGGAATCAAGGTTACACTTTATCCTGCAGCCTGCCTCTTAGGAGACCTTAGAGCACATTGATCAACACTTTTCTACAGAGCTGACGCTTAGTGCAAGCTCCAAATTTTCAATTTGAGCTATAAAACCTCATGGAAGGCGCGGAGTTGGAATGCACGTGATGCTTTTCTCCATTCTCCTCCACGAACGCACTTCAAGAGGTTTCCAAGCAGGCGCGCACTTTCGCGTATAACGCCACACCCTGCCATACCCGCTGGCCGCAGTAGGTCAGTGTTGCAAACAAGCGCTATTTTATCCAAGAGTTTGTGTTACTTACTCCAGCGATGACCCCGTACCTACTCGCAAACCGCGCGGGATACACAGCGGCGCCTGGAAATGCCCTGCATATTGACCCTGGCTAACTGACGCGGCGATGAAGTGGATGCTATCCAGTCCCGACCGAGTTGTATACTCTCGTCGATGTATGTCCGTCGCCAGTGCCGACGTGGACCTACTGCTTCAACTCACGGCGTGCTATCATTATGACAAAAGATTCTCGGACTATGCTGAACGTACAGTTCGTGCACATGAACCCACTGTATGTGTGCTGATTCTCGGACAGATCCCAGTATTTGCCATCTTCGCGCTCGAGTCTCCGGTAGCTCTTGGGTACTCGGTAATTCTCAGCCCATCGATCTAGGCAAGGCTTAATGCGCGCATTTCGGCGATGAGAAACATCTAACACACTCCCTTGGGCGTCTAGATCTGTTACTATCTTACACATTGCCGCAGCACCGGTGGATCGCGCCCATCTGAAAACAAGCACCGCCGGATAATTTAGACGACCAAAGAGCTACATAAGGTGCGAAGCCTACACTGAAGGCACACTGTGCTGAAGAATACCTTACTCATGCTTTTATTCGCCACAGTCGCTTTATCCACTGTGCTACCAGTGCTCTCCGCTGCCGCTTCCAGCTCATATGATTTTGTGCGTGGCCAGTCACTTCGTACACATTGCGTCCTCTGAAGCACTGAAGATCATTGTTGGAGGGGGAACAGCAGGCATCGCTGTCTCCGTGCGTCTCTCCAAACTGCTTCCCAAGAGCACCTTCCTCGTTCTGGAAGCTGGGTCTGCCGCGCCGGATGAGCCTAGGATCAACGTCCCTGGCTCGGAGGGCTCGACTTTCGGCACCCAGTATGACTGGAACTTCACCACAGTGGCCCAGTCGGCCGTTGACAACCGCATCATTCCAGAATTCCGTGGCAAAGTGCTCGGCGGCAGCAGCGCACTTAACTTCATGGCGTGGAACCGCGCGTCAGTCCCGGAGTACGACGCCTGGAGCGATCCGCCATTTGGCGGTCGCGGCTCTGCGTGGGACTTCCGGCACATGTACGCTGCGATGCAACGTTCGGAGAACTTCACCTCTGTCAGCCCTACCGTCTATGGTGGCGAAGGAGACGGGCATGGCGGCCCAATCCAGACTATCCTCAACGACGTCTTCCCCCCTCAGGCGGCTGCATTTGTCCCGACGCTTGTCGCGCTCGGGCTCCCCAAGAATATCAATTCTTTGAACGGGAACCCGATTGGCGCCGCCCGCCAGCCCAACAACGTCCGGGCGGGCAATTGGACGAGGAGCTACAGCACGTCGTATATCCCTCTCGCCGGCTCGAACCTACATATCCAGACCAACACGCGTGTGGCGAAGATCAACTTCAACTCGGCCAGCACATTGGTGGCCACAGGAGTCACATTGGAGGACGGCACTGTGCTCACGGCGAAAAAGGAAGTCATCCTCAGTGCAGGCTCGTTTCAATCACCGCAGGTGCTAGAATCATCGGGCATCGGGAATAACACTATCCTCAGTGCCGCCGGCATCAAGACGCTCCTTGACCTTCCCGGCGTCGGGGAGAACCTGCAGGACCATGTTCGCGTCATGAACGTGTACCAGCTCAAGCCCAACCTCACCTCCAGCGACGAGCTGATCTACAATGCGACCTTTGCTGCGCAGCAGCTCGCATTGTATAACGCTGGCGTACGAGGAGGGGCGTACGACGCTCTCAGCGGCGGATACGCGTTCCTCAAATTTTCGCAGGCCGGTATCAGCCTCGGCTCCCCTGCGTCGTCGGCGACGGAGTCGCCCATCGACCAGAAGAAGCTTGCGTATCTTCAGGACTCTCGTGTCCCAGATCTCGAGTTGTTCTACAGCGACGGCTACGCTGGCGGAAACGTCTACCCTCCGCCGGGCAGTCCCCGCTTCGGCCAGAATTTCGTCACGCTGAACGCCGCACTCATGCACCCATTTGCCTTGGGGAGCGTGCACATCAACTCGTCCAACCCGCTCGACCCGCCGTTGATCAACCCCGGTACCTCAGTAACGCGCACGACCTCGCAGCGATCAGTGCTGCGGTACAGTATCTGCGCAAGATGGCCCAGACGGCGCCGATGAAGGAGCTTTTGGCCGACGAGTTCGAGCCGGGTGCCGCTGTGCAGACTCAGGAGCAGTGGACGGCGTATGCGAAGTCCGTCGTGGGCAGCGTCCAGCACCCCACCAGCACGTGTGCGATGATGGATCGTGCAAAGGGCGGCGTTGTGGACTCTAATCTCGTCGTTCACGGCACGAAGAATCTGCGCGTCGTGGACGCCAGCATTATCCCTGTTCAAATTGCTGCGCACACCCAGACCGCTGTCTATGGCATCGCCGAGAATGCTGCAGTCATCATTGCGCGAGCTTATGCTTGATTCATGTCCGGGTACTTATGTGCCAATGCAGAATCCCATCACTTCGTATAATAATGATCTCATAGAGCCGGCGCAGCTTTACAGAATATTAATGGGATTAATGTGATAATCGTCACTGTACCTGAGCCGCGAGATCTCAAGGGTCTGCATGCATTGAATCCGCTAATACGTGCGTCTTTCGAATACGTGGAGCATTGCTTCCCGGGTCACGCTCTCAGGGTCTCATCTCTGCGAAGGACGCCGCCAAGATCCAGCTCAGCTGCCGGAACGTTCGCGACTCCCTCCTCCGGCCGCAAGCTCGAATTCTGGCGCTCTCAACACAATGATCTGCTGTGATCTCATGAACACTCCTGTATTGTTGGCAAAGGCAGCCCTCTGCCACGAGAATGACTGGTGCAGGTCACTATATTGCAAATGAGGCGCGCGCTACGGGGTCTGTATGGTTATAGCTAGATGTCAGACGCCAGTCCGTCGCTGTCAGCATGCATCGGGTAGTCTCTAACAGGCGCGCCTTTGGTCATCTCTGCCCGCCTGAGTCTCTTCTCCATGCACGCCCCTCGCAGCGCCAAACTTTGGCTATTATTTCACTCCTCTCTGGCTGGCGCAACGGCGAGCACCTACGATTTCGTGAGCAAGCTGCTATGACCGTGGCCGACCATCGTGAGACTGACGCACTCGAACGCACGACGAAGAAAACTCTGTTGAGGACTACTGTATCCTATGAAGTACGTATGCTATTAAGGTCCAAGAAGTGTCCATGGGCATTTGAGGCGCAGGAAGCATTCACTGGCCAAGCGTCGTCGCCTCGAAGGTCATGTTGAAGTACCTGGCCGACGCCGATTCCGCCACTCCTGAGCTCTCCATAACGGCCACGGTGAGGATGTACTGCGCGCTGCCGCGCGTGATGGCGTTGTTGGTGTTGACGGGCACGTCCACCGTGAAGTTGCCGGTAGGCTATGCAGTCGTTAGACGCGTGAGCACCTGCAAAGAGGAGCGCAAGGCGCACTGTGAGGTCATGTCCTATGGCTGAGAAGTCGATATTGGCAATCCATCGGCCCAATGCTGTAGGGTCCGCACGGGGAGGCTCGGCGGGTGAGACCCCAACCGCTGCAAACCAGTCAAAGCTATAACGATGGTGTCAATGTCTGAAATAGTCTCAGCGAGCGCTTGTGACGTACACAGGGCTTTGTGTGTTCTCCGTGATGAACGTGAGCGTGAGGGTCGACGCGTTGCTGGCCTGGAACGTGCCCTCGAGTGGAGCAATGGACACGATGCGGGCAGCAGCCGCAGCGGCGCAGGCGACCGGAATGAAGATCTTGAACATCGTACGGGGCCGGGACTCGAGGAGATGATGAGCATGCAGAGTCAACAAAGACCTGAGCTGTTTGCTGCGCTCGTCGTGTGTCTTTTATACCACTGCAACCCGCTTTGCCGACGGCTGTGACCCTTGGAGGCGATGTTTACATCGCAGCATCGGCAATTCGGCACCCAGGAGCTGCGTCTGCATGGAGCAGACATAAGTCACATAACGAGGACCTCCGGCCTATGCGTTGGGAAACAACCGAGATGGGTGTGAGCGCGTCTCGTTAACCTTGATCGACCTTCAGAAGAGCGCTTAAGCGCTGCCCGATCCGAAGGCAAGGCGTCACGCTAGTCCACGAAGTGCAACGACCTATGTGCCATGAACATGAGCATTATGGCATCGTTTGCTACCCTAGCAGTCATGTGCAAGCGTACCAATTTTCCTTCTCATTGACAATGACTACGACGATTCTGAGGATGAGCTTCACAACCGGATTCAGCTAGGTGATAGGCCGGGTAACACGCCAGGCTCACAGCAAGTATCCCAAGATAAGACTGCGCTGGCGACTTCCAGTCAAGTTGCAAATTGCCAGCGAGTCCAATCTAAACAAACGCACTGCATTCGAGTTCAGGGCAGCTTGACGACTGGGGACTCTCAAGAATATAGGCCGTTGAAGTGTTGAAGATTTGAAAATTGTACGGCTTGAATATAGACATTCTGTGGCAGACCGTAGGAGGCAACAGAATTTCGGACCGTTCGGTCTATCCCGCATTCCTTCCTCATCCGCGCCGCTCCAGATTTAGCACACACTGCATTAGCCGTCCCGATGCACATGGCCGCGCGCGCTCCCGGGCATACATCTGGCTACTTATAGGGCGCGATTCACCGTCCAGGTTCGATCAAATCTTTTCTTTCTTTCCCCCGACTTTTGCTTAACTACTATGGGTTTCGTTCCAGCGCTGTCCCGCCTGGTGCCGCTCCTGCTTTTTGCGATCAACGCCTGCAGAGGAGCCTCGGACATCGGCATTCCGTCCAACGATGCCTCTGTGGCATATCAACCTTCAGACGGTTGGGCTGGTATCGGCGCACCGGGTGCCTATGGCGGGAATGCACAGTTCTTGTTGTCCAACGACGACCAGGGCGTCGTAACATTCACTTTTCCTTGTAAGTTTTGCATGTATTGTCAAAACCACATTACGAGAAGCTGACTCTCCGCTCAGTTGCCTCGTAAGACCCTGCTTGCTGCAAGCTCAATATCAACATTCTGATTCATATTGACTTGTTCAGCTCCGTTTTCGAGTTCTGGGGTACGTTGCTTCGTTTTGAGACTCGAAAGGATGGCGTCTAACTCGACGGCAGGATATGAACGCTCTGACGGCGGCAAATATTCGCTCACGATCGACGGCGG
Source organism: Auricularia heimuer (assembly GCA_002287115.1). Lineage (NCBI taxonomy): Eukaryota > Fungi > Basidiomycota > Agaricomycetes > Auriculariales > Auriculariaceae > Auricularia > Auricularia heimuer. The sequence continues at coordinate 97,570 of NEKD01000059.1, read as the reverse complement.
GGACGCCGTGGAGGTCAACTACGACAACCCGAGTAGCACCGGCAACGACCCGCCGAAGAAGCTGTACTCGCGGGACGATCTGACCGACGAGGTCCACACCGTCGTCATCACGAACGTGCTTGACGAGCGCGTCAACAAGTTCGGGCAGATGAACAGTGCGTGCACACTGGACTCAGCTTCGCGATCTGCGCGCTCATCTCCCTTCTAGTCGACCATTTCCTCCTGAACGGCGTGCCCGCGCCGCCGCAGGCGCCCACGTTCCCCGAAGGTTCCTGGATCGCCGAAGCGCCGCTCGAGTTCAGCTACCACGTCAGGATCTCGGTGCGTAGGTTCTACTCTGCACAACCCTGCGCGCTGATGATGTCCGTGACAGCTCGGTGCCGACTCGCCGCTGAACGGTGGCAACGGCGACAGCGTCAACGTCCTGTTCGACACAGGTGCCACAGGGAGCTGGGTCATCTGGGACGGTTGCACGCAGCAGCAGTGCCGTAAGTCATGCTGGGATGCGAATTCTGTAATGTTGAGTTGACGTCTGTGTGGCAGAGGGACATAGCACGTACAAGGAATCGTCCAACAACTTTGCGAATACCACCAAGACGGACGTCGCTGTGTACGGCGATGGCGGACCGGCCAACACGCTTGGATCGTGGCGTATTTCCGATACTGTGACTCTGGGTAAGCATCGTGTATCTTCTAGCAGACTCAGAGGTCTGTGCTGACAGGGATAGGTAACGCGACGATCCCGTCCTCGACCTTTGGTGCATGCTACCAGGTATGAAAACTTGGCCCGCCAATCCGTGCTGAGAGTTACATTTAATCATTCTCGCTAGGTCCCAGAAGGCGGTGAGGGGCTCGATGGAAACTTTGGTTAGTTGCTTCGCGATGTTGTCTTTGCCAGTCCAATCCTGACTTCGCGCTCAGGCATGGGCAAGAGCTATTGCAACGGTAATCTCTGTGGAGCGTACCCGAGCTTCGTCGAGAATATGTACGAGCAGGGTATCATCTCAGCGCCTGTCCTGGCCTTCTACCAGGTACGTCAGCGCCCCTCAGCTTCATATCCGTGACTGAGACAATGTTCAGCTCGCGCCGAACGACAAGCCCGCGGACGGCGTCCAATCCGTCACTCAGATTGGTGGCATCGACCGCAACAAGTTCAAAGGCACTGTAGATTGGTGAGGACCACAAACTTAACGAGTGTCAACCTGCATAACGCTCATCATCAACGCGCAGGGTGCCTCTCACGACCTCGTCCCAATGGCAGATCCCCAATGCGCAGCGCTGGGTGAGCGACGGGTCCGGGAACACCGTCGACGCCACGCCGCAATTCACGCACACGACTATGGCGCTCGACACGGGCGACCCCGGGCTGCTCGGCCTCCCCACGAACGACTGGAACACGCTTCTGCAGCTCGCCGGCGCGCGCGATGACGGCCGCTTCCCGTGCGCGGCGAGCATGACGTGGAACTTCCACGGCACCCAGGCGCGCAACTATACGTTTGCGCTGGCCGATGCTGCGAGCGACGATGGGAGCGGGTTCTGCAATGCGCTGGCGAACGATGCGGGGGATACGACGAACTGGATTACGGGGTGAGTGCAGTGTGCATTGTCCTGTATGAGTAAGAATGATTGGCTGATTCAGAGGCGATTATGTGCAGGGCGCCGTTCCTCGACCAGTACTACGTCGCTTGGTACTTTGGCAATAAGGGCGTGGGCTCCACGATGGGCTTTGCGGAGAAGAACCTGGATGCCAGCGCTTCGACAGTTTCTCCCGTCGTGGGGACTGCGTGAACTTGCTATGAATTCCCTCTCAACTTACTTTATATAATCGTATACACTCGCTTCCCAGCCTTATTGCTGAGACTGCCTGTTGGCATGTCAGGACCTTTCCGGCCATTGGGCAACGTTAAACATTCATAGCCGAGTCCAATACACAATGTAACACCAGTGGTTTATGAGGAGGTAAATGAGGTTTATCATATAGAAGTGAAGGTGTTTGCACACTTCATTGCAAAGAGAGTTGTGAACTGAATACTTACCCATTGCACTCGGATCGAGAGACAGAATGACTCGCATTAAGATTAAGGCTAGTTAATTATAGTACATGTCGATGAGATGCGAGGGAAAACCAGGCGAAATGCCTTCGGAGGAGGGGGATCGTGAGCTCGAGCTCCGACGCCGCGGTTCTCCTTTCTTTCTTCATCGATGTCGACTACCCGACTTGGCGGCCATTGACTCACATCTACCAAGCTTAACTCATGATTTTGCCTTTCCCGGCGTGCGCGTTTGCCAAGCGCCAGCAGCGTTACCCTGCAGAAAACGGCGATAAGAGCCCATCCGGAGATCTATGCATTCTGAAAGCACCTTAAATCGCACATTGCTCTAACCATACAAGCAAAAGTAAGTAACAACCGCGTCGTTCGTACTGAGTCCAGTCCGTCTATTCATTTCTCTCTGGCTCTCGTAGCTCAGTACCTTCGCTCATGTACAGCTCAGTTATCACTCATCAGTTAAACTGGGTGCAATCTGACCCTCGTCAGCACTCTGCACCGGCTCTGGCGTTAACGCCGGTGTGAGCATCGATAGGATCTCGAGGACGACACGCGGAACCGATGGGTCGACAGCACGCAGCGCAGACGGCGCGTTCGCTGGGCTCAAGGCCGCGATATCGACCTCGGCCTCCTCCTGCTTGATCTCGTAATAGGCCGTGTGCGTGCACCCGATGTGCGCCGCCGCCAGCGCGCGATATCCGGCATCTTGCGCATCGTATCCGTCCCCCAGCGCAGGCGGAGGTGGTACCGAGGGATAAGCACCGGCATCCAGGAGCGCTACAAAGGTCGCGAAGTCGATGCTTGGGACGAGCGAGCGGCCGCGGAGTCTTGGAGGTTCATGCTGCGACACCGAGTCGCTGTCGCCTTCAGCGTCATCAAACGAGCTCTGGTCAGCCTCCTCCAATAGGTCCGGGTCTGCCGCGGCCACGTCGAAAGGCCAAGGCCAGCCATTCCGCGCAAAGTCTTCAATCGGTTGCGGCGACCACGGCGCTGGGAGTTCCAGCGGTGCCGGCAAGTCGTGAAACCGGCTCTCAGGCGGAGTGTCGTGCAAACACTGCGACGGGCATCGCACGTCATCGGTAACCTGCCAGCCGTCGGTATGGCATACGTCGCGAGGCGCAGGCGACGCGCTAGACATCGTTCCAACATTCCATTCGCACGCATCGGGCAACATCTCCACCGAGCGCACGTACAGCCTCCCGGCTTTACGCTCGTCAACGTCATGGTCTTGGTATACGTCTCCGACCTCCAGTGCCGGCTGATTGCCCAGTGTCAGGTTTAGCGGAGTCGTGAAGGGGTCGACGTCGCCATTGTGCCCGTCGTCGTCAACCAAAGCGAAGCCGGCGGCGACATCACGCTTCCTCGAGAGCTCAACCTGGTGCTCCCAGGCCAAGTTCAAAGGCGCTACATTGTCGACCGCCGATATCGCTCGCGCACCCGCACCGTGAACCACGGCCGCAGACGCTGCGGCGACTGCGACGACCTTGGCTGAGGACATGAACGCCTCCGCCTCGCGCACGCCGCGAGTCGGGGACGTTTTGTTTTCAGGCGTGTTCGTTCGGCGCCGCTTCGCCAGCCTCGGCTGTCCTTTTCGTCTTCAATGTCAGTGTCGTTGTCCTCAAATCTGTCGCGACGTTTCCGCCCGGTGGGCTGAGCGGCTTGCCCTGTGTTCGCCATGGTGCCACATCGATCGGTCGGCCGCGCATGTGCGTTGGCTGCGGTAGTAGTCGTGCTCACGGGCATGTCGAACGTAGTCTGCGGCATTCTAGAGAGGGCCTTGATGCTGGGAGAAAACAAGAATGGGTTCGAGCTTTGAAGCGCCGCGAGCCTTCCTTTTGTCCGGGATCATGGCATGGCGACTCTGACGAAGCGTGGTCCAGGATCCCGTCTTATCTCAGCGGACAATAGACACATCGTGTCCTCTCGATCGTGCATTCTCCAGATGCAATCGTCTGATGTGAAACAGACCCTGCAATGTGCACGGCGGAGGATGGGGAACAGAGCTGATATAATTGCCAACACAACATTTACCCGTAGACGTCTCAGCTTCTGTGAATCACCATGTCCTCATTAGAGCATAGTAAGCTTGAAGAGATACGAGGGAAGCCTGAGGCTGCGATAGTTCTTGACAGTCCAGGATGACCGCGAGTGCTCGGACTCAGCCGCAGCATGTTCCTGCTCTCTTCTGTCATCGACGCCGAATGCGAATGTCACGATCTCAGGGATCGCGGCTCTCAAACAGGCCGTGTCTTAAGCTTCCACCTCCCTGGGGGCTCGTCCTCATTCTAGAGCTTATTGATCGTATGGGATGAGAGCTGGTTAGTGCTTCGTGCAACCTTCATGTACTGTCCATTTATCTGAACACAAACGAAATCGTAAGTTCGATCTATTCGCCCGTCCGCGCAATCCTTCTAATCTGCGGGTCTTGTAGCCCTTTGTCGTCAATGAGGAGGGTCGGTGCGGCTGGACTCCAGTTACACTTCGAAGGACACCAGCTCCAGCCTCTCGAGATCGGCCTCGTGCGCTTGCTCGGGTGTCAGCGCCGGCGTCAGCATTGCCAGGCTATCAAGGACGGCATGCCGCACGACGGTCCGATCGACAGCGCCAACAGTCTCGGGCAGCGCATGGGCGATGGCCGATAAATCGTGCTCCTGCTCCTCCTGCTTCATATCAAACGCGACCGTGTACGTGCCCAAGACCTGCACGATCGGATTTTCAGCAGCTTGCTCCTCGGTTTTGTCCGCAACTTGGGCACATTCACGCCGACTCGGACGCCGACGAGTCCCGCAAGCACCGGCTTCCCACAGCGCTACGAAGCTTGCAAAATCCATCCCAGCGATGTGCTCCTTGGGCGCTAGGCTGCACTACCGAATTATGGTCGCGAAGGGCAAGCGGCGGCGGGAGCGGGTTCTGGTCGTCCACCAGCTCCCGAGAGCGCCGATTCACGGTTGTCGGTTCCAGCGCGTAAGAATAGCCATGAACACGTCCGGCGTCGTCAGAGGATTGTGGCGAGTACGACGCCGCGGACTCCGGTATCAGTTGTCGGAGCGGTCCATCGAAGCGGGGTGCGTGCAGCGTGTCGATGTCAAGCTCGCGGGTGCTAATACCCAGCAGGGCGGGGTCGATGTCGTCGTGTGCGATGCCTGGGACCGGCGGGCTGTTGTACCCAAAGTCCAGGTTCAGAGGCGTCGCCATGAAGTTGTCGCCATTATCCGCATCTGCGTCGTAGCCAGCGACAGGCAGCCCAGCCACAAGCCCAGCCACACTATCGCGTACGTCCTGCACGCTCATCAATACGTCCTGCACGCTCATCAATACGCATGTTGCGTCATCAGCTCCTGAAGCGCAGCACCAGGCGAAGTCCAAGTCCAGCGGCGTGATACCGATGTCGACGGTGGCTCGGGTCCCGCGGTGAAGGGCAGCATGCGAGGCTTCTCCGACCAGGGCAGCGGGCGCTGCCGCGATGGGGTCTACGAAAGGCCCACAGGTCGCTGCCGCAGCGTTACTCACGCTGCGCTTCCGCGCTCCGTGGCTCTTCGTTGGTCCATTCGGCGCCGCTTTGCCGGCCTTCTCGCGGCCTCGTCGTGGCGTTCTACAACGCCATCGTCGTGGAACATCGTGGTGCATCGCTTCAGTGCGTTGTATTCGGTGGGAAGACCTGCAGGTGCACCGTTCGCCATGGTGCCACATCGATCGGTAGGTGGCATGGGTGCTTGTGCAGGCGCGTCCGTGTCGGCAGCCGGGGTGGTTGTGCTCGCGATCATGCCAAAAGCATTGTGGGGCATTCTCGAGAGGATCGAGAGGAGGGGAGAGGACAAGGACGAGTTGGTGCTTGAAGCGCCGCGCGCCTTCCTTTTGTCCGGGATCATGGGACGGCTACTCGCACTGAGCCTTGTCCAGGATCTGGCCGCCTTATCTCAGCAAACAATAAACGATCAGTCTCTTCCTAGCCGTGCGTGCATTCTCGTGCCTCACGTGCAGTATGGTCTTGTCCCCGACTTAGAGCCTGTCAAAATTTATTGGGGCACATGCAGTGAGCATTGTTATCGACTATCATGGAAAGCAAACGTGTTACATCCAGGTTACATCGTACAATCCGCATGGATTGTAGCCGTAGATGGCTCATAATCTTCCCATTGTATCAGGTGCCCTCACAATCCAACGTAATCCCTGAGCATCATGTGATTCGCTGGTCAAGTTGCGCGACGCCCGGAAGCCGGTGCGACGATCAGGACGGCTCATTCCGCAGCTTGCACTCTTCGCAGCGCCGCACAGCAGGAATGGCCCCTTCTTTCATCGAGGCTGCACGTGTCAAACTCGTCAGGGAAAGCAACGGCGTTAGGGTGTACGCTGGCTCGTTACATTCAGATATAACAATCGGCGTGTACGCATTCCCCGATGTATCTTGCACATTGCACGGCTAACGTGTGGCTTCCAGCGTTCCCTTTGGAGGTGTGATTCTCTCCGACTCGCAAATTGTATTTTGACTTACTCGGAGCTGTGAATGGCAGGCTACCTGCTGTCCGTCATCGTCTCGGCATGCGAGGAGGCCGTGAAGGACACGCCGCTGCGCGACGCGATCCATCTCACCGCATACTTTCTCAAGAGCTGTGAGGTCGGCGACTGCGAGGTTTACGTCAAGTTTATGCGCTCCGGAAAGGCGTTTCACAATATAGAGGCCATGCTCATTCAGAAGGTGCGCTCTACCCAGTCTGAAGTGCGTCTCATGCTGACGGGTTGAAGGGCCAAACCCGCATAACAGCTCACTTAATATTCGGAATCCTCGGAGCAGCATATGCCGACCCAAAGGCTGCTCCCCCACCCCTGACGCTGACGCCGCAGTCTCCCTTATACCGGAGGACACCTATCCGTGTGCATCCCGCACATGGGGAGCCATTCGTATTCGGCCCGCCTGTGACGATGCGCGACACCGTCCGCAGCTGCCAGGATGTGCGTTATGCTGAGAGGAACAAGCTGAAGATGGCCACCCCGAACGATGGAAAGAACCCCGACGTGAATGGTATCACGGAATACGGCGCTTTGCTGCAGTTCACGCATGAGAAGGACGAGGTTTCGCAGGTCACGATTCCTATCGTGGCGGACTTGTTTCGTAATGTGCGTACTCAGTGGAACTTCTGACTGTTTGTGTGAGGCTAGCTCTGACGGCCGTGCAGACCCCCGAACTGCTACGAGCGCACCTGAACGGTCCGCGGACCATCAAGTGAGTTCGAGCTGTGACTTGCGGAGCAGCGATCACTGTGACTGACGTAAAAATTCAGCTGGTATCCCACGATGGTCCTCTCCATCGAGTTCAAACATCGCATTCCGCGAGGCGATTCGTATGCGCAGAATACGGCCGCGCTCTACTCGTACGGGCGCTTCCTCACCGAGGGACGGCACGACATCACTGTCGAAATTTGGTCTGCACCCCCAGGGAGAATTGGTGATAGGTCAGCTCCTGTGGAAGAGGGATGGGAGGACAAAATGGTCTGTTTGGCCGTCGCAACGCAAATGGCGCTGACGATGAGTGGAGAGGCAAACGCGAGGAGAGGGAAGGCCGCGAAACTCTAGATTCTTGGGAATCAGATTGAAGAATACTATATGATCAGATAATTATATTACAAGGGAACTTTTGTATCCGAGAGGGGCAAAAGAAAACGTTTATGCGTGGGCGTTGTTGCAATTGAAACTCAGAGAGACCAACTTGTCATCCGGTTTCCCGCGTCGAACGCCCTTCACAGCACGCATCTTCGCGTGACCGCTGGCCCTCATGCGTGCCTGCCGCACAGATTGCTTACGCATGCCCAACTAATCAGTCTTGTGGATGAATTTAATCCACGAGCAAGTCAATTTCTTCATTGCGACTTTGAAACCCGTGTTCTTCAAGTCATCGAAAATCTCACCTCCATGGAACAACGCGGATTACAAACCATCCACAACGTGAAGACCTCAGTTTTCGATGACATCAAAACACGCACATCGCCTGCCACTGACCTTGTGGGCAAGTTGATAGTGCGTAAGGCCAGTGTTATTGCTGCTCTGAATCGTCCGTGCTCCGGGAGTTGTGGCAGCAGCAGTCGCGTTCAGGAAGCGTACCTGGGACTCAAGAACAGGCCGGTAGGCCTCAGCTCGAGCGATAGCGTCCTCCAACGACAGCCAAGGCGCGACGAACCCCGTGAGAGAGGTACGTGTGGCATCAGGGGGGCTGTCTGGAAGCGGCTCGAGCATGATGACCACGACTGCTTTCCCGCCGACTGACGCCTGCCCGATTGAGTGCACTTCGAACCGCGAGCCGGGCTTGAACGTGTACTCGTTCTTCGCGAGGTCGTCGGAGAGCGGCGTCGTGTAAGCCGCTGTGTCCCACACCCACGTATCGCGCGGTGGGTTCGCGACGAGCAGGATGCCGTTCTGGTAGTGCATGGCGTCGTCGAGGAACTCCGTGAAGCTCCAGACTAGCACTCAGTTAGTTACCGAATGTGAGTAACAATGTTAGTAACGTGTGAGTTAGTAACATGTTAGTAACCTCACCCTTGCCGCGAGCATGGGTTACTAACATTGGAGGGCCATATGTGCCACATGCTCAGCAAAACCTTCAGCTTCCCTGCATCACTTTGGGCCTGTCTCAGCCCAGAGAAACGATGTCTCAGTGACTGAATCAGTGTTCTTGACCCATACAGATGGTCCTCAGATCTTGTGGCAGTAGAAGAGGGTGAGAAAGGGTGATGAGGCATGAAGCAGCAGGTAAGAAGAAGGGATTTGCTTAATTCATGCATTCTCATTGTTCGATGCACACAAGTGAAGGTTGTACAGTCCAGATATATGATAAATATTGTGTACACTGGGAGTAAGTAAAGTGTTATTAACAATGTTACTAACTATATGTTACTAACACACAGTGTTAGTAACATGTGAGTTTGCTCGCCGAAGCAAACTAACTGAGTGCTACTCCAGACCATCTTCGTCGTGATCACACGACCGGGGGCGACGTAGCTCACGAGCGTGCTGGCAAAGTTAATCTTGAGCTCCTGGGTGATAGGCCCCTTGTTGAGGGGACATTCGAGGAACTCGATGCCGAAGTGATCGAGCCCCAGCTGATAGACATCGACTTGGCCTGAGAACAGCGTAGGTTTCGCCAGGACTGACGTGCGCGGCATCGCCTGCATCGTAGCTGCGAGCAAGCGGTTTTGTATGGCACTGAACTCGTGCAGTCTTCGGTATTTGGATGCCAGCTGGCTCTGCACATCTGATAGCGACGCCGCGGGACGCATCATGAATACGTTCATATAGTCGGGGTTGCTCGGCGTGTACGTGTCAAAGTTGGATTCCCATATCATCTCCGCGATGCTCGGGAGGTCCAACGGGAACGGGTGCGTGTGTATCCCAGTGAACTCAAAGATCTTCATGAACACGACACGGGTGAAGGAGGCCGTGGTCCAGTCGTACAGGCTGATGGCCATTTCGAAGCTGTACGGCGTAAATGGGAAGAGACGCTTTCCCAGGGCCCTGATTTCGCTCATCGACTTGCCAGGCGCATCGGGGATGTTCTGGTATGGTACGAATTTCTTGGCGACCATCTCGTCGAAGAAAGCGGCGTCTGCCGCAGAGATGCGCGGAAGCGGCTTCAGCAGTCCAGATGGATGCGTAGGTAGGACTGAGTGAGTGTTCAGTCATCGAGGGAGGAACAAGTTGGGACGCCGTGCCAGCTCACTGGAGGCAACGGTGAAGTTATTTGCGGAAAAGCCATCGGGAATCAGTCCGACGTTGAAAGACCCGTTGCGCGAAACCGCAAGGTAGAGGTCTAGAGGCGTCTGTGAGCTCGCATGGTGATCGAGTCCGGTAAGCGTGTGCCCGTTGAGATCCAGGAACGTGGAGTTGACGAGATTGAGCTCGGTCACGTCGAGGAATCCAAGGCGGTCGACGATCAGGCGTGTTGATGTTGTGTTTCCACCACGCACGCTCGACACGGGCCCGCCGTCGCTGCACCATAGCTGCAGGCCAGATAAAGCAACAATCGCGAGGCGCCACATGGCAAGGGTCTGAGAAAGCGAATGATCCACAATCTCTTGAAGTCACACTGGAAGCAAGTTGCCAGTGCGCTCGGCGTGAGGTTGGTATGCGAAAACTGCACGTCTGTATGAGGTGTGCGGGACGGAGCGCGTCAGGAAGGAATGCTTCCGACTCATCCACTGATCATGAGCGCTCCGCTGAGAAGTGCTCCTCGTGTCTCCTTGACCGAGAAGCTCCGAAGCTTCATTGTAGAGCCATTTCATGATGTCAGAAGGTCTCAGGCAAGGGAGAACGAGGATAATTGCCTGTCCATGAGGTCCCTCGAAGAACGGAGGTATGTCACAGTAGTAGCTGCTGGTGGCGCCAAAGATTGCTCCAGTCCGCGCAGTCCGGGAACCATGCAACGCCTGCGAACTAAGGTTAATCCTCCCTGCAAACTTGAGCAATTAAAGCAAGATTAGCTAATCAGATAGAACTACATATCGCGTCAACCTGATTGATTGAGAGTGATATGGTCTGGAGGGAATGAAATCATTATATGCCGAGAGTGTGTTGAGACAGGTTGTAAAGGGCTCCGAAGTACGAGGTTGGTACAAGGAGCACATTGCCAAAATTCAGATGCCGCGATAATTCCCGCTGAACACCGGTCATCATCTCTTACGCTCAGCATAATCAAGCCGACAACGTTTGTAGCCCAAAGCGGTTCCCGCTGAGGGGCGTGTTGGTGGTTGCGAAAGCACCATGACGATGGCGCGGATTCCGAATCATCCATTTCGCGCGAGAGCGAGAAACCGGCACGAAATCGTTAGCAACTACATATCTCAATAGTAAGTATCCTACGCGCGGATATTCGCAGGTTCCTCTTGCTGATCCCTGAGCCGGATGCTGTCATATTTGCGTTGTAAAACCTGTTACGTGACGAGGCCATCGTAAGCCAAGACGGTAAGGCACTGTGTTAGACTCCGCATGGCTGCTGTCTGCCCCCTACCACGACGTTCGACATGGGCTGCCTGCCCGACGAGATCTTGCTACAGATATTTGACCTGGCGTTCGCGCCCGACGAGCCCACATCGGACGCGTACAAGGTCGACTACCAGCCCATGCTAGCCTGCTCGCTCGTATGCAGACAATGGCACCACTGCGCAGAGTCTTATCTCTGGCGCAACGCCAACTTCCTCTGCTCTTCTATAACGCAGGACGGCGAGGACGCCGTCTGTCAGTACAAACTCCCGCGATTCGGCATGTCCCTCCAGACAAGTGCAAGCTGCGACCGGGCGCTGGGTAATCTGGTCACCGTACTCTCCATGGAAATCGGCACGCAGTATATCTCGCAATGCAACGAAGCTGGCCTCCTTTCGGGCACGTTCACCGTCGTAAAGCACGTCGATCCGCTGTCCTTCGCACACGTAGTAGCGATGTGCCCACGACTGCTGCGTCTACACGTTACCGTGCACAACGAAATATCGTCGCCGGACGGATTCGATTCGGAATGTCTCTACCTTCTTCGAAAAGCGATACGGCTCGAGCACCTTTCGCTAGACGACCGACATAATGGCTCAGGCGTAACTGCGCAGTTGCTCAGTACCTGGCGCAGACTACGAACGCTGCGCGTACGAATGCTGCGCTTCTCGACGCGTGCAGTCCCCGTGTACATGGCGCTGGAGGCGCTGCATCTAGAGCGCGCGCCGTCGCCCGCCTTCGTCGCCTATCTTCTCTACTCGCACTCGATAATCAAGACGATCACGCTCGAGCTTCTGGACGACTACACGCAGTGCTTCCTAACCTTCCGCGCGTCGCTGCGCGAGCTCATGGTGCGCCGGCACCGCGAGTTCGAGGAGGACTCGCCCGCGCGCGCGACGTATCTCGACAAGCTGGAGCTGCCGAAGCTCGAGCGTCTGCGCGTCTTCGTCATCGACCAGCTCACGGACCCGGGCCTGCTCGACGTCCTCCCGTGCAGCATCGACACGTTCGGCTTCAACCCCAGGCACACGCGCGACCCCAACATCATCCTGAACTACATGCACAAAAGCCCCAACGTGCGCACGCTCATGCTGCCCTGGCGCGCGCGCACGGACCCCGATACGCTCGCCGTCGTCGAGCCCATCCGTAAATATTGCTGCGCGAACGCCCTCCGCCTGGAATTTGCTAGTCTTGTCATTTGGGAACCTACGAACTGGAACACGCCGATGCCGTACGACAGCATACCATCACTCTGACCCCCGCACACTGATATTGTATATTGCACATCGCATCTCTCTGACTCAATCCACACATCCCGGATCTCGTATGCTTTACATCGATTTCGGTATCCCCAGCATCATCGTTTCTCATACGCAGGTCTGCCAGAATACTTATCCAACTCCACCCGTCCTGGGACGGCCAGTTTTGCCATATTATTATCATGCAGTAGTGTGGATAGAGGTGTTAACGCAAGGTGGTGTGACCGAGCTCGAGAAAGCCATCTCTTCTGATGCTATGGGCAGCGCGGGGAGCTCTTCGCGATGACTGCCTGTGAATATGTTGCCCATCCCTGAAATCCCATCTTCCGGAGGTGCTCAACCACAAAAAGGGTGCGTCATTCGCTGATGTTCGCCATTGCAACGTCGTGGTCAAAGCCTGAGCCTAGGCTGCCCCATTGTGACCATTCGAGAACAACATGGCTATGCGATCGAACGTGCGGATGGAGCCACCCCATTTCCAATTGGGATTAGCACGTATAGGTTATCCGAGGGAAGCCGGGCAGTAAGTGTTCAGGTCCGCCGTTGTGTGCTAGAACTGGTCACAGTGTGCTTTCGAGGCCTCGCAGCGAATTTCAGCATAGGAAGATGAATGGGGTGGGAGTTCTGGACGGTACAGCAGGTGTATAAATGGTATTGGAAGTTGCGAACGGTGACGCTGTCGGTAATTTCCTGGAGCTCCAAGGTCCAAGCTCGCAAGCATAGCCCGAGCTTTGGCCCACAAGGCACGCACAGCCAAGATTGAATAAATTCCTTTTGTTCTCACTGGAGATGAGTAAGGCAGGAAGGCAGAGGATGCATGGACCAGGCATCGTCATCACAGGTTAGGAGACCTGGGATTTAAGGGAAGGTGCACAGGACTGGGTCACTGGGGGACCAACACTTTCTTCCCTCCCCAGCACCCTCCAGGACTGAGAAGAATATGTTCCGATGGACGATGGACGAGACGGCACCGCGGGCGAGGTGATAGACCATGCTCAAACACAGTCGATGGACATTGGCGACGACAGCACTTCGACAGACCGCGCCACAACTCCTGCTGCCAGAGTCGAGGAGGCGGGATGGATCCCACTGCCCGACAGGGATCACGCGCAGCACCTGACTTTGCCTGCACCCGTGCACTGGCAGGAGCTCGCAGCCGGCGACGAGCAGCTCCACCTACGCTTGGGCCGCGCAGCTGAGAACGATGACGGCAGGAATGCCCTCGTTGATCTGCAACGCGCCCGCCAGACGGCGGTGCAAATTTCCGTGGCCTGCGACCATGCTGGCTTCGTATTCGCCACTCCGGCCTCGTACTGCGAGCATCAAGAGGCCCGGGCGGGGGTCGACCTCGCGGTGGCACAGAGCGACGTCGAGACGTCTCTGGTCGACAGAGACATCTCGTACTTGCCCTCCGCAGAGAACCTAGCCCGCATCCGTGCGTGGAGGGCCGAGGTGCCGCCCGAGCCAGAGGTTTTACCTTACGCTGAGTGGGAGGAAGGCGAGGCCCGTGACGATGTCGGTCCACATGTACTTGTACGGCGCTTGGACTGCCCGTCTGCGCCTAACGAGCTGCCCTCGCAGGTGCAGCTACCCGCGCCTCACATCCTGAGCACCGTCAGAGACGAGGAACATGACTGGGCGGACGAGGACGGGATTATCTTTGCGTCGCACAGCCAACACCTCGGGTATGAACGCCGCCACGGCGTCGACGATTATCTTTTCGGTTGGCCGAATGTCGACAGGAACCACGGCGCGACGGGACAGTGGCACACATTCAATAATGTCGACTATCAGGTGGTGCAGACTTGGCTTCCGTACCCAGACTTTGCGGCTGGGCACGAGGAAGGTCATCATGAATCGCAGCTGCTGTCTAACATGGGCGACCAGCTTGGCGAGGAGTTCGAAGAGTATGTCGCAGAAGAGGGGCACCAACACTATGTCGAGGTCAGGATCCACGGGGACGAGCAGTGGACCTTTCTCCCGGAGAATGCGCCATCCACGATGCGCGAGGGCGATAGCGCCAGCGAGCCAGAGAGATACTTGAATGATTGGATCGAGTTCGGCGTGTAAACAGACAAGACTGATCCTACTTTCGTATTTGTGCAGTGCAAGGCGCACCCCTAGCTGATAGTAGCTCGCGACCGGATGCGAAGTTCGTTTCCCAATCGTTTCCTGTAATATTACCATAAACCAATACAGCTTCTGGCTCAGGATCTACGGCATCGTGCCATTCAGCCTGTTGGAGAGCCTCACATAAGCGTGACAGTCTGGCTCCCGCTGAGCATTCCGTGACGAAGAAGAAAGCAGGGCAAGAAGTGCAGTCGGAGTTTGATCTCGCGACTCACATCCAAACGCTGAGTCAATTTGTCAGCATCTCAGCCTCGTGGTTCTATTGCTGAAGCAGCTGGCGCTGTCCCATTCTTTCGCTTGCAAATGGCAGACTACCAAACTTTGTCGACAGTTATGTTTGCTTATTTCTCGATCATGGACCTCGGCGTAAGCGTGTTCACGGGGGTGGTCAAGTGATGCTTCATGACACCGCCGTAAGAGAGGTGCAGGCCACTGCTGGTGCTCAGTGACAGTCTGTCTCAAACGCTGCTGAGCTTTCGACACTCGTTAGCAACCGATAGGCACGAGATATGTGCTTTGGTGATGTTTTGCCAGCCAGGCTCGTTGCTGATCTTCATACTTGCATGAAGGAAGGAAGGCAGGAAGTACATGTGAATGAACTGTGGCGCTCCGGGGTAAAAATGATCGTCATCATGACAAGCAGCACAGCATTTCCGGCAACAGTCGCTCATTGCCGGAGGTCTCTCTCTTGCACGAACGACCATCAGAATGGCACTCGCTACTCCACTTGAAGACATCCCGCGCGTGCGTACGACCATAATGGCTTTGTGACTCTTTACTTACAGGTTATCACAATAGATTCGCGAGAGCCTACGCGCGGGATTCGCGTCCGGCAAGACGAAAAGCGTCGCATACCGCAAGGAACAGTTGCTCCAGCTCGCATACATGATTCAGGATCACCAGGAGCGCTTTCGTGAGGCGCTTGCTGCCGACCTAGGCCGCCCGTGCGTAGCTGGACATATTATGGTGATTACACGCTTAGATGATGCAGGGGCAACGAGTCCGTGTTCGTCGAGCACGTACCGGTCGTCGAAACGGCGCTGAAGGCGTACGAGTTGGTGGATAAATGGACCAAGCCGGAGGGGATTCCGTTCAGCGTCAATACATTTGCTATGAGAGCGAAGATACTCAAGGAACCCAAGGTATGTTGCATTCTTGACCCCGTGCGGCCCGTTCCAGTGGCTCTCCTGGGAGGATGGCTATTGCACGCATGAAAGTCACACAATCGTTTGTGCTTCTCAGCACCCTTTCCAACTCCAACGAGACATGAGTCTTCAATTATTGTGGATGCATCGCAATGCGCTACGAGATTGTCTTAGTGCTCGATTTTGAAGCTAACTCTGTGAATCCCCCATAGGGCACCGTCCTCATCATTGGACCATTCAACTATCCCGTATGGTGCACCATTGGGCCGCTGGTACGTTCTTTCCCCTTGTAGTTTCTGCAAATTCACATTTCTCAGGTCGGAGCCATCGCTGCCGGCTGCGCTGCTGTCCTGAAGCCGTCAGAACTCTCTCCTGCAACGGCAGCTCTTTTCACAGAGTTGTTCCCAAAGTACCTCGACCCGACACTCTATGCGGTCGTCAATGGCGCGGTCCCCGAGACCGCAGCTGTAAGCGAGGACCATCATGCTGACGTTGCAATCGCTGACAATGCAAATTCACCAGCTTTTGGACCTGCAGTGGGACCATAGTATGCCACTATCGCTCTCAAAGCATGGCATGCAACTCACGTTCCTCAGTCTTCTTCACCGGCAGCGAACGCGTTGGTAAAATCGTCGCAGCTGCCGCCGCAAAGCACCTCACACCCACCACACTCGAGGTATGCGAGCCGTCAAAAACTTCAATATAGTCAATTTATTGAAACCTCGTGCGATTCCCTAGCTCGGCGGGAAGAACCCAGCGATCATCGACAAGGACTGTGATTACGACGCCACAGCGCGGCGAATACTGTGGGGCAAGACGGTGAACGCCGGACAGTCGTGCACTGCACCGGACTACGCCCTCGTCGTGCGCGAGGCGCACCCCCGGTTCATTGAGGCGCTGAAGAAGGCGTGAGTCCTGCCGTCCCACATGAAACGCACTTGTCTCTGATCAGGACATCTGTGCGCATTTTCGTTGACGTAGCCACAAGGAGTTCTTCGGCGACGCGCCGGTGCCCGACCAGATGTCGCATCTCGTCAACGGCGCCGCGTTCAATCGCATCAAAGGGCTGCTTGAGAAAACTCAGGGACAAATCATCTTGGGCGGCCAGAGCGACGAGAAGCACAATTGGATCGCGACGGCCGTCGTGGATGGGTGTGTCCCGGGAGACGCCCTGCTGGACTCGTGAGCGTCTATCTTCGCAGCCCTTGAAATGATGCTTAATGTCGGCGCAGCGAGCTTTTCGGACCTGTATTGCCAATCCAAATCGTGGACAGCGTCGAAGAAGCACTCAAGTCCTTCGAGGGGAAGTAAGTCCTGCTTCTCGCTTCTCGTCTGTATTAATGCTGACGGGATGAAGACCGCACCCGCTCGGGTTGTACATCTTTTCGCAGAACCAGAAGGTCATCGACTACGGTCCGTGCGCAGAGAACGTCTGACTTTGTCTCACGGCACCTGCAGTCTTCTCGCACACCATCAGCGGTACCGTGCTCGCCAATGAATCCGTCATCCAGCCTGGCAGTGAGTCCATCTCCAAATACTTCTCCGTCGTGATTTGACATATTCCTCACAGTCTACGGCCTGCCCTTCGGTGGCATCGGGTCCTCCGGTCGTCAGTACTCACTACTCTAGCTCTCTGCGCCCCCCTGACCGAGGTTTCTCCCAGATGGCTACAGCGGCGGAAAATACACGTTCAACGAGTTCACGCACACGCGCGCGTCAATGCAGCACCCGAGCTGGCTGGAGAAGATGATGGCCGTGCGGTATCCACCGCACACGCCCGCCAAGTTGAAGCGCATGCAGGCGATGCTCGTCCGCAAGATTCCCTACGCGCGCCCTGGAACGAAGCAGAAGTCGTGGGGCAAGCTCGTCGCAGGTCTGGCGGTCGTTGTGGGTATCGTTGCCGCTTGGAGAGCCAGGAACCGGAATTGAGAAGTTTTGGCAAGTGGAACTGATTGTGCCGGTCGGAAACAACAACCCAGGAGTGAGAATAGAACTAAATGCAAAACCTTTCTCAGTCTTCTTCCCATGTATCATAGCTCTGCCTGAATGGGCAGTTGCATTTATTTCGCTCGCTGTCTCTGCGGCTACAGTGTTGCACGAATGTACAATGTATGCCCGCTGAGAAATCGTACCGGGGGCTTGAAAAGAATCTTCCGTGTGTGAGACTGCATTTGTGATGCATATGCTCTGCTGAACGGTGTCACTGCGTTGCAAATTGTACTGACGCCAGGGCACGCCTTCCATGCGGCAGACTCAGACGCCGAACTGTCGATCCTCGTCCGCCGGCCCGGACCGCATGGGAACTGCGCTGCGCAGTTGAGGTTTGTTTCCGTTCAGCCTCCGCCCGCCTGGGCTTCGTCTGGTGCTCCACAAATCTGTCAAAAAGCTGACGCGTCAACAATCGCAACGCTCTATTTCTGTCGAAAACTGTCCCTAGCCTCTGGAACTCGGTCCAGGAGCATCTCCACCAGGCAACCAGCTGGCTGGAATGCGCGATTCACGCATACCCGCTCAGCTTATGTAGGCATGGATTCGCGCTCCTCGAGCCAACTTGTAGTTGCACCGGATTCTCGGTGTGTTACGGCAATGGTTACCGGGGTTCCGCCCAGTTTCGGATCGTTGAAAAATTGCATTCAATCCACTGCCATGCCGTGGGCACTCAGCTCAAGCACTCAGGGCTGGCTCCAGCTCGGTGTGCTGTATCGCAACGCAATGAAACACTGCACCTCGACTCACAGCCTGTAAGTACGTATGTGTTCAGACGCTCAACGCTCGTGGATGTGCATGTTGGATCGGAGGTTCGAAGACGGCATGCATTGATGACTGCTCCGGTCCCCGGCGCACGTCTAATGACTTCGGCACGCGCTGCTTCGCATGCGATGCAGCTGCGCAGCATAATCCCAGGTATAAAAGCAGGGGATCCGCGCTTTCTGAACATCATCGCAAGGCGTCCTCGTCAAGCTTTTCTCATTCACGTACACCATCCCCACCTACATACACCTACTTACATCTCCCGCCATGCGCGCTTTCACTACCCTCGCTCTCGCTGCCGCCGCTGTGGCCACTCCCCTTCAGTCTCGCCAGCAGTACAACCTCTATAATGACGGCACCCGCGGCTCCGTGACCAACCAGGCCGACGACTTCGGCGCGACTTACCACGCGTCCTCTTTCCTCTCCCGTGGGGGCTGCAGCTCGACCGCAAAGATCTCGGCCTGCTACACTGCCGACCTCGCGGCCGACCCGACCAAGCAGCTCGAGACTGCCGATTACCAGCCGTACATCACTGGCGGCGTCGGCACCAACCAGCGCGCGCTCCTCCTCGGCCCGATCCACGCGAACACGACCGCCAACATTGTCACGCACACTGTCCGCTTCCACATCAGCACGAGCTACACCCAGGTGCCCGTTGGCCGCGACACCTCCGTGACGTTCGTCGGTCTGCGCAACTTCGAGCCGTGGGGCCCGAAGGCGCTCGACATCCGCGCGCGCACGTTCACCGGCGAGGAGACCTCCGGCACCGTCCTCTACGTCGCGTCCATCTCGCAGAACGACACGGAGGACTTCCCGCTCGAGTACACGCTCGCGGACGCCGTCGGCAAGACCATCGAGGTCACCTACCGCATCGGCGTCAGCGGCGCGACCATCGACGCCGCTGGTGTCTTCGTCGGCGAGGTCACGGCTAAGTTCGTCGACGGCGGCGCGCAGCTGTTCAACTACCAGATCACGAAGACTCAGTACCCCAAGGGCATCATCAACCACGCTCCCCACCGTCTCATCTTCGGTGCTGACCGCAAGGTGTCCGCTGGCCAGCAGGAGCTCAAGTATGTCTTCTCTTCCTCATTGCTAGTTCTGCTCGAACTCACTGTTTCTCTTTAGGACCTGGTTCGGTGACTACACCGTCAGCCCGGCGCCCGTTGAGAACCCCGAGCGTCGCTAAGCGCAAAATGGACTTTATCTTTTGCTTCATGGACTTCTCGCACACTCACACATCGTAACGAACGCCGACAGTATTAGTAACGTTTTATAATGATAATCTCAGTCGCTGCCTCACCGCGCGCTGGTTTTTACCCTCGATCTACAGCATGTGTTGCATGTGAGGGTTTCATATTGGTTACAATGAGTACAGTACAAATGGATTAAGACGCCAACGAGTCTGAGGTCGCAGCTACTGTATGGCTTCCACAGCTTGTGTAGCCACTGCCCAGGACCGCCATGTTGTCGGCCGCATGCGCGGCGTGGAACGCACTACACATCCGCTGATGTGGGTGCTCAAGCTCTCCTCATCCTCCCAATTCACGCAGAAATAGCCGCATCCGAAGGGCGTGAGAATCGGAGCTGGCGCATGGGCCGAGGCATCTTCAACAGCGACATCTACATACATGGCCATCTTGCGAGGTCTGGTAGTTCGGCAATGGCGCCACAAGACATCCTAGGATATGACGTGCAATATCGTCCATGCTTTGAAGATCGTGCGACATACTTTGCATAGAATGACCCCGGAAGGCGGACAAGAGACAGGTGTCTAGCTCTGCTGCTTCTGTGTCCCAAAAATCGCAAACTGGTGATCAGCGATTATGCTCTTATCAGCTCACTATGTTCTGTGATAACTGTCTATACACACCTATAGGATGCCTTAATTACTTGTAGGCCTTGGTAAGTACTGATAAGCCGTCAGTGCGGCGTGATAATGGCGATAAGTGTCGATCAGCGCACTGCGGCCTGTGACAAGGTCTTATAAGCGGTGATAAACCTTCATCACCAGCAAGTCCCCCCACTACATTTTAACCCAAGCCCTACCTGCTAGTAGACTAAGTCATCCATGAGAACATAATTACGAGTCTTTGGGAGCCGTGGGAGCCGCAGTCATCGGAGCGGAATGTCCAGTGGAGCTGTGGAGCAGGCTTGTATCCTTCGCTCCACCGTTATAGACAACTGGCAGAATAGGCTAGGTGGTAGCTCGCGCGAGGGCACGTGTGGCCTGCAGGCGAGCCCTCGGTTCGATTCAGGTCAAGTCGGAAAGTACAACTGGAGTAAGATCAGTGTATGTATACAGGGTAGTAATACGAGTAAGTAGTAAGTGTACATATGTAGTAACATAAAGTAAGACCAGCTGCCGCATACGAGCGGCAGCTGGGGGTGTTTTCATGATATTGGGCGGGGCCGCTGATCAGCTCTTATCGGCCCTTTTCCACATTATGAAGTGTATCGGCCTTGTCAGCCGTATAATAGGCCTGTAGGCGAGTATACCCCCTGAAGCTGTTTGATCAGGTAGGGGGTCGGCTGACCCTGTTATCAGGACTCATCACACTTTGTCAAGCCTCATAGCCAACTTGCACTTTTTGGGACATGCTGCCTGCCAATCCTCCCGGAGAAGTCTTTCATTGTTCCACTTTAAATATATAGTATGCTCCATAGTAATTGTTGAATGATCTGCTTCAGTGAGACCGTTGAAATTGCCTCCTTGATGGCGTTCTGTTTGTTCTGAATGTTTGGCTGCGTTTGCGCCAAGCGCTTTCCCTTCCTGCTCTTCCGTGCCCATTGCCAATGCAGCCAAAACGCGTTAGCGATATACCAGAGCCCATGAACGCTCCAAATCGCCTCTGCGCACATCGAAAGATTAACTCGCAATCCGGGGCGCCGCGCCGCCGCCGTCGACGTGTCCGATACTGTATCCCGCTGCTTGGTTCTTACGACCGTATCAACCTGCACTGCTATGGCACGCAACTTAGACACTGGGCACTGTCTTTGGCGTGAAGGGGAGCCCGACGCTCGAGCTTACGAGCACGCTGTGCCGCGCGGCGTGCGCGCCACGGCAGTTCGCGCCGTCCAAGTGCAGCACCTTCATCGACATCGGCAGCTAGCGGCGCAGCGAGTTCCGCACGAGATTTACGTTTACCTCGCGGTTAAAACCGAAGTCGCGCTCGTCCTATGCTCGACCCCATCGGCATCAACGAGCTCACCGCGGCGGTGGCGTGCCACTGCTTTTCGTCCACAGATCATGAACTCCTTTGACGACTCATTCGATGACATCTCCAGCGCGAATATCGCATGCGGCTTCCTGTTTGTGCTCAGTTTGACTGTGGCCTCCTGGGCATGTACAGTGGCGTTTCCTGGTCTGAAAGCGCTCATACTTCGGTGGTTGTCGCTTTGTGCCACCGGTCTTCCGCTTCACATCCAAATCATACAAAGCATCCTGCACTTTCTGGTATCCCTGGCTTGCGCATCATTCGCTGGTCTTGCCCTGTAATCTATCGCATGTGGCGTCGGCGCGAATCGTGAGTCGTCCACCTTCAAACGTCTCCACCAACTAATGGTCTTTTCCGCCTTCAACGCCTCAAACATCACCAACTAGTAATTCTCTCGCGATACCTGAGGAACTTGTTCTAGATATTGTGCGTCGTCTTGAGTGGCGCGACCGTCTCGCGCTCTCTCATACGAACCGGTATCTTCACGCCCTCTTTCTGCGATATCTACCGCTCTGTCCCTGGACGACGATTCATTCTAAGGGCTATGTCCCTAAAGCTCTGAGGCAAATGCTTGAATATGGCGAAAAACTGATGTCCAAGCACCGCGGGGACTGGGAGGCGTCGCAGTCGTACTTACCCTACGTCCCTCTGCGTCTCCGCGTCATGATCACGATTTCTGATCCCCAGTCCGTCGACGCGTCCGGCATCGAGCCCCCTCGTACCCAGTGCTCGGCGACATTTGTCGATGGCGACTTCCAGATCGAACAGGTCGTTATTCATTATCCTCACCTCACACACACTGACTGGGAATCGCTCCTTTTCGGGGAAGGGCATATTCGGAGTCACCTTGTGGGTAGGAAGCCCATGCCAATTAATTTACGCCTGAAAGAGGTGGCTGTCTGTCTTCGGTCCTTTCTGCACGTCATCGACACGCTTTTCATCCGCACCGTTCAACACCCACAAAATGTCCTGATTGCGGCTGGACTGCTCCGTCCTGCACCACTCCTCCGTCGCTTCGCGTTCCATGCCCACGATGGTACGGTACTTCAATGCTACCCCTGGTTATGGCAACCGTTGTTATTCGCTGGACATTCCCCTTTGCTGGTCGACGCGCGCCTAGGATTCCAGTTTATTGTGCCGTTATCCGCGAGGTCGCCGTCCTTCATCTCTACGTTAACATCTCTCTTCTTATCCCTGGACAAGTGCAGCGTGCGCTCCATTCAGCGGATTTGTCGCATGTGCCCGCGTCTGCGCTCTCTAAGTGTGGCGTTTGAGGAACTTGTCGACGACGGAGACAATGACACGGACATCGGGACTGGGCTTCCCAGCAGGATTCCGGCGACTGTGGTATTGAACTGCAGAGCAATATGGGGCACATGCCCGCAAGCGCTCATCATGCAGTTATTCGACTACGCCCCACCCGCGACCGTCTCTGGCGACTTCGCCACTGTTCCCAATTTGTTCGGAAATGGCAACTGCTCGGACCTGACCGTCTGCATCAGTTGCCAGTCAATGCCTAGTGGGACACCTGAAGTAGCCATCGCATGCAGCGACAGGGCAGGCTGTACCAGGGTCCTGATCGGTGGCATGTCTCAATTATTTGTCCCGCGGTACGAACGAGCAGCTTTCTCGGGCCTGCGAACTCTCTTCGTCGACGAAGAGTGGCTCAAAATGCAGCCCGCATCGGAGTCCTTGCTGTTCCCTTCCCTTCTCTCTCTCACCATCAGGCTTGCACCCTCAAACCCGGATAGCAGAGAACCGAAGTACCCTCACCGTGCTGAGCCACTTCTCACATGTCCTGTGCTAGAGCGCGCCGTCCTGACGGCGGACGAACCACGCGATGCCGTCGCTCTCCATGTCGTGATGTTCTTTCGCTATTACGTCGGCCAAGGAGCTTGGAAGCCCGGTCGCCTTCGCGTGCGCGAGCTGGTGCTGGCTGCCATCCGACTCCAACAGCCGGGCGCCATGGGCCCGCTCCACGGTATCGCGGACGTCATTCTCATGGTGCACTCCCCTCTCAGAACCATCGTTGATATGCATGAGGATGTGACGCACAACTTGTGCGTCGAAGAGGACTTCGAGAGCATCTTGCAGCATTACGGCACACTTTGAAGCTACCTTCGCAATCGGGATTCACGGCCGTTGTCGATGGAGCTACTGTGCCGAATGCAGTGGAACGCGCTGAGTGTCATCTTCGCCCCATTCAAGCCAGTCATCTGCTTGTAGATTTAGCATGTGTTTGGTGTATGCGCTGTACGGACCAAATGTTTGTTGGTAACTGCCAGTGTTTCTCAAATCTGCGCGACTCCCAGGCGTCGCTCACATTTCAGATCACACATCTAACACTCGCATACGAGCATGCATAGCTTGATCACAGTCCCACGCCCCCTCGAGTTGCAAATTGCCACTTTCCCACCCATATAAAGCTCAAACGCGGGTGATCGCAGGCGGTGTCCGCGCTCGAGGATGCTCCGAGACTTCTGCCAGTGGTCTGGCGCTTTTCTATCCGACATCAAGGGACGCTGCGATAGAGTGTCTCGTAGCATGTATCGACAGGTACGTACGTGCAAGGCATCTGAAAATAGGCACAGACCGCAATTGCGTCAGGACGAGTCAGGGCAACTGTGCGCGTTTCTTCAATCTTTACCTCACCGCATTCGTGATAACCGATAGGCTTGCGCGCCTCCTCGGTCAATTGATTCTTTGTGGCAATGTTGGCATGGCAGTGTGATGTCAGCCGCATGGCGCCTGCGGACGCGGTATAAAAGCGCGGCTGCTGGCCCTGTCTCAGCCGCACTTTCCGCGCAAAACCCCAAACTACAACTCCTACCCACTCTCCCTCCTAGTTTCCTACTCTCACTCTCGCATAATGTTCTCCGCCAAACGCAACATCTCCGTCGAGCGCAAGCGTGCGTCTGCCCCTCCACAGCGCGTACTGCTGACTGAAAAATCCCACGCAGCAGCCTCGCGGTCCGCCAAAGCCACGGCGCACCCGCTCCCCTCGAACCGGCTCGCGCGCAACGACTGGGACGCGCCGACTGACTTCAACAACGCGCGCGCGCCCGCCTGGATCCGTCGCGCTCTCGGTGCGCTTTCCGCCGGCCCCAGCGCGTCGACGACCGTCCAGGAGCAATGGAAGTGGCATGCTGCCGACGAGACCGTCTGGGCGAAAGTCTAATCGCCACCAGCGATGGCGAATTCGGAGGACACTCATACGCATACAACTACTACAGTACTTATCCTCACTGCTCTTTAGTATCTTTACTCTGCATGTATAGCATAACTCGCCGTCTGCGCTGCGATCGAGCGCTAATGTATTGCTTGTCCTAATCGCGAACAGTTTCTGCGACGGTTTACGTGAAGACGGTTTGAACGAGACAGTAAGCACGAGTTGATTGAGGACAGCGATGCGATGCAGTGCGTAAATGTACAATGCCGGGGAGAGACAAGAATCCAAGATGTAACAAACCAAAGATGCCCGGGGAAAAGGGAAGAGTCCAAACGAGTGTAAAGTGTCGTGTCGCGTCGCGGTCGTCTAGATGCTGAACAAAAAAGTCGTCAAAGCCGCCAAGACAGCCGCGCGGCACATTGCGCGCAAGGGCGCGACGGCGGCAGCGGCGCTGGTCTTGTGCGCGACGGCGATGGTGCCGTTGCGCTTGACGAAGCCCATGCGGCGGCGGCCCATGTCCCACACGGAGTAGTACTCCTTGAGCAGGCTCCCGCCGACGATGGCGTACCCGGCCAGGTCCGTGATCAGGCCCTGGCACACGCTGCCGTTCGTCCCGGGGAACGCGCCCACGCTGAGCGCGCTCGCCGGGATCGTCAAGTTGAACGCCTGCCCGTTGACCGACGCGAACGCAAAGTCGATCGTGGCTTGTGGGAGCGGCAGCAGCGAGCAGGGGAACGCCCAGGTGCCTGGCTTTGCGGCGTACGGCTTGATTTCAGGCGAGATGAGGCCGTAGATGAGCTGAGAGGGTTAAACATTGGATTTACGCGCTTTGGAGGAATGCACCTTGGACAATTTGGGGTCGAGAGCCAGCGTACTGGTGCCGCTGTCGAAGATCACCTCCAAGTACTGCGTATTGCGTGCTGCCTGGCCGCCGACGAAGATGCCGTCCGAGGTGAGTGACCACAAGACGTCAGGGCCGTTGGTTGACAGCGCCGCGTATGTCGGCTCTCCCGAGAATTTGGTAGAATCAACGCCTCCGAGCGTGAGTTGGGCCGCACCCTCGTCGTGAGGTGTAAGCAAGAGGCCGAATATACCTGAAATAATCAGCTTTGCATAGGGGTGTGTGATGCGCACATACCAGGCAAGCCCTGCTGGGCGAGCGCGGCAAAGAAAGGCCCTGGCGTGGCGCCCAAGCCCATGATGCCGTCGAATGGGTTGTCGATGAAGTTGGCCGTCTGGTTGACGACAAGAAACAGCGGCACGCCGTCCGCCGCGAGCCCGCCGACGCTGACGGTGTCCCGGGCGGAGCGCAGGACGAGCGCGGTGTCGTCGCCGACGACGGGGTCGATTCCGACGCCGGTGCTGAACACGATGCGCCGCTGGCTGCCGCCGTCGACGAAGGTACTGCTGTTCGACGGCGCGAACTGCCGCTGCCGCGCGCACGCCGCGCCGCACAGCGTGCTCGCGAATTCGAGCGTCGTGCTCCCGGTGTCGAAGACGACGCTCAGCGTCTGCGGCGGCGTGCCCACCGATATATTGCCATACCACTGAAGGTCGGTGCGGTTGAAATAATTGAGCAGCGGGACGTCGGAAGCGTCCAGCGCGCGCCTTGGGATACGCGTCGAGGCCGCTGAGCGCGCTGCAGATAGCTGGAGCGTATATGGACTATGAGCCACCGCCAGCCCGTTCAGTAAAGCATTGGCAATGTGCATCTGAGGGCGGGAAGCGAAAGGGCTCAGAGCAAACGAAGCCAAACAGTTGAAACATCCAGTTTCGCATCCAAGCACTATGTAAATTCAATAGTCTTTCCGGGACTTAGGCAGGTTCTTCGACAGGTATCATGATATCGGCAAAAAATATCAATCTTGCATGGAATTAAGAACTACCAGTCGCGATCGCAGTCACCCAAATTCCTCAGTCCTCATTTTCAAGATTTTCGAGCTCCCCAGAGAAATTTCAGGCAAGCAGGGCCTGAGAGCGAAAAAAAATAGCAATTGACACTTCAGCAGTGCTTCAGCCTTACCTTGAGAATAATCAAGGGCGGATCAACGCTTCGAAGTTGAAGCGCTCTCTCGGAGTCGGAGGAAACCACAGCGCTATGGCACGATATAGGCTCAGAAAAGGCATGCCATGTGGTCGTAGGATATCGCAAAGTTGGACGCCTTCAGGTCGATGAGCACGTACGAGGTTCCAAAGTTCTGTACGACCTCCGAGAGTGCAGTGTCGGGCAACCCTGTGAAGCTGGCGCGCCTCCAGAATGCGTTGATGCGCTGAATGCAGGATTTGGAGGCGTTCCTCCCGATGAAGCGGTGGTAAGCTCTTGCGACGCCGCATAAAAGGAGGGAATACGCAATGCTCCTCGTACTCCCAGCACATAGCACTACGGAGGTCGACTGATCTACGTCTCCCCGCCCTTCTCACTCCTTCTTATCATCTCGTCAACATCATGGGTGTATGTAGCATCGTCCAGAATGCGTATCTGAGAAGTTGATCGCCCTTGCCTCCATTGTTCGCGTACTATAGAAAGGATGATTCTATTCGTGAACCCCGGTTCATGAGGGTTCATCACCATCCGACCTGTTGATCCGATCCTGCCGAATCTTCGGAGACGGGCGTCTCTCGCCCGAAGTGCGGTGTGCGACCCAAAATGCGGTCTCCAATACCCTGACGGAGCTGGGTCATTCGCATCGTGCTATATGTGCACCTATATTAAAGCTACAGGCAGCTTTACACGGTTTCAGAGGCTTGGGATGATGTTTGCCACTTCCCAGAGCCACAAGCGCTGGTGTGCTCGGCTGAAGACCGGACAACTCGCTGACCACCGCAGAAGTTTTGAAATCATGAAAATTGACCATAGGCAACTTTATGATAACCTTGAGTCCAATTTTCATGCACAATGAGCTTCCTACTGTTTGCCGGTACTGGCTTCGGAAGCGATCGGAAAAGGTTCACATCGGTCGGCTTGATGAGCCCGGGGTTCATGCATGAACCCAGGTTCACGAATAGAATAATCGCTATAGAAACAACCGCAGTACCCAGGGAAACATGCATGCTGCGAGTGCCCAAAGACATTCACGCGCAGAGCCGATCTCGACCGTCACGTCAGGGCCATCCACATGGGGATTCTGTAAGCCACGATTCACCTGCATATGCGTTGATCGTCGATTGACTAGAATGTCTCGTATCCCATAGGCCCTTCATATGCGCCGATTGTTCTAGACCGTTTGCGAACAAGGATAATCTGAAGCGCCATGGCCCGACATGCCAAAGGAAACAAGCCCGCGCGCAGCCTGAGGTTTGCCAGAGCCAGGTCGACGCCGCGCCACCGGTATCGGCAGCGCTTCCGCCTCAGATGCCGCAACTTCAGTGCAAAAAATGCTCCAGGGTGTTCAGCAGAATGGAGGATGTGGCGCGACATGTCCCTGCCTGCCTTACCGCAGAATTTCGGAGTTACCAGGTCGCGATGGACGCCCAGGCTTCGCCTCCGTTGCCCTTGCAGTGCGGCAAGTGCTGCCGAAGGTTTGGCGACGAGGAGATATTGCGGAGCCACATAGAACGATGCCTAGTGCTTCCCAGGCCGGGCATGTTCACGCGGCCTCCAGCATTTCGGCCCTGAGCCCTGCTAGACTAGCCGTATCAGAACACTATAGCTGCCAGTGCGTCCTCAGGCGGACCGTAGCAACATCACCGTAGCTACGTCTCGTTTCAGAGTGAAGTCTTCGTTCTCTGTATGGCAGCGCCATGTATAATGTCGTGGTCCGAAATATGAGTTCATTCTATAGATGTCGGCAAGAAGCTGGCGGAATAGCAGAACGGGATCTTCGGCATGAAACTGCAACCGTGGCGAGTATGAACGCAGAGCGCGCAAGACTACATACGGTCCGAGAGAATTGCAACAGTACCACTGCAGGTCGAACAAGTTGAGTAGTGGGACGCCCGACGCGTCGAATGCCCGCCTTTGTAGTCGCTGCGCGTCGGGCCTGCAGTGCGTGCTGCAGCCAGCTGAATCGTGCAAGGGCTACGCCCAACCGCGAGCCCGTGCAGCAGAACATTACGCAGGTGTGCATATGTACTTGAGCGGTCGTTGGCACAAGCACAGGCAAAGAACGGGCCGGCAGAACGCGGCTTGAATATTCTTAGGGTCAAAGCTTACAGTAAACACCCGATTGAACAACGCTACATGTATAACACAACAGGGTATCCTCCTAATCCACAGAGTAACAGACGGTGAAGCAATAGAGTACAGAAAACACTAGTATGAGCGACCAATGCCAATTGCAGCAGCAATTCCCCGGCGAGTACTCTCAGTGGTGCCCAGTTCATCGGGAGATAAGTTGTAGAAGTGGCCGTAGGAATACAGTTGATTATACGCCAGCGACGAGATGTCTGCGAGCCGTTTGATATGGGGCAGGGGTTGCCGCTGACAGTGATCATGAGAGTCAGAGATGGACATGTTATTCTAGAGCGGGAAAACTAAACGTACAGTGGGAGATGGCTCAGTTGGGTCCTCCCCGGCCGCGTTGAGGACGACGGCGTATTGTTGGCGGTCGCCGTTGCCGCAAGACGAATTGTACAGCTACGTGAGTGAGGAAGAACAAACGCAGTGAGCTATCTCAGCTGCAATAACATACCAGTGCTGTAACACGTCTGTTCGTCGAGCAATTTCTGACGAGTTTATCGACGGTC
Organism: Auricularia heimuer; assembly: GCA_002287115.1. Lineage (NCBI taxonomy): Eukaryota > Fungi > Basidiomycota > Agaricomycetes > Auriculariales > Auriculariaceae > Auricularia > Auricularia heimuer. The sequence goes on along the minus strand of NEKD01000059.1, from coordinate 68,200 downwards.
GTCGACATTTCTCTCATTTGGTTGGACAAGGCCCCCACAGTCGTTGCCAAGCCGCCCACTACGGTAGCCAAGCCGTGCACAACGTCCTTCAGATCCTTTATCGCGGTTTGCACATCCGCGATTTCTGGCGCCCTTCCACCAGAGGCATCGGGTACGCCTTCGAGCCTGTCGATATAGGCATTTACACGCGCGATGCTATCGTGGGAATCGCTCATATTTCCCTGACCCAGGCATGTAACTATCAAAGACTATAAAATCAATATATGAAGCTCACCTGCGAAAGCGATCACCTTGCGCTGGCCAACGGTTGGGAAGGGGACGAGCTGGGTTTGAACCGTTCCACGCGGGCTCCGTCGTCACGCCGGTCATTTGGCGCCGCCGCCGCCGCGTACTCTGGCACGTGAGCCGTCGCTGCCGTCGACTCGCCGCGGTGCTTAACCTGCATCTTGTGCTTTGTGCCTGCTCCGCGGGCCAGGGTGCTTCTATGTGGCCTGCACGAGCCCTCAAGCCACATAGAGCGCCATCTAGCGCCATGGCTGCGTCCCCGAGACCGCAGCAACAGCGCCATCTGCTTGTCGCCCTTAAGAGCTGACGCTTGGACTATGGCCGGACGTAAATGTCGTTCTCGGAGTTGTATTGGCGGCAGTTGTTCCTCGACTTGCTCGTGGAGCCCCGATACATTTTCGCAGGCACGCCGGTCCCGACATCTGCGATGGCATTTCCATTCGTGCGGCATCTCTCTCCAAAGTTATAGTCAATACCTCTTACAGTAAGCAACACAATACACAAGCCAGATTAAGCACAAGTCTCTACGTGGGACTTGTCCAGGGTAAGGATAAAGTTCAGCGCGCAATGAAGCAGCGAATGAGTTTACAGTATCATTACAGAGCGTTATTATGGATCGTCATTATAGAGTTTTATCATACAGTGTTACTGGTACTGTCCATGTTCGTGGCGACGTGTGAGTGTGCGTGCGAGCGTGAGTGTATGAGGGTGAATGCGAGAAGTCCATAACGATGATGAAGTCCAGATGAAGTCCATTTTGTGCTTAGCGACGCTCGGGATTCTCAACGGGTGCCGGGCTGACGGTGTAGTCACCGAACCAGGTCCTAAAGAGAAACAGTGAGTTCGAGCAGAACTAGCAATGAGGAAGAGAAGACATACTTGAGCTCCTGCTGGCCAGCGGACACCTTGCGGTCAGCACCGAAGATGAGACGGTGGGGAGCATGGTTGATGATGCCCTTGGGGTACTGAGTCTTCGTGATCTGGTAGTTGAACAGCTGCGCGCCGCCGTCGACGAACTTGGCCGTGACCTCGCCGACGAAGACACCAGCGGCGTCGATGGTCGCGCCGCTGACGCCGATGCGGTAGGTGACCTCGATCGTCTTGCCGACGGCGTCCGCGAGCGTGTACTCGAGCGGGAAGTCCTCAGTGTCGTTCTGCGAGATGGACGCGACGTAGAGGACGGTGCCGGAGGTCTCCTCGCCGGTGAACGTACGCGCGCGGATGTCGAGCGCCTTCGGGCCCCACGGCTCGAAGTTGCGCAGGCCGACGAACGTCACGGAGGTGTCGCGGCCAACGGGCACCTTGGTGTAGGTGGTGCTGATGTGGAAGCGGACCTTGTGCGTGACGATGTCGGCGGTCGTGTTCGCGTGGATCGGACCCAGGAGGAGCGCGCGCTGGTTGGTGCCGACGCCGCCAGTGATGTACGGCTGGTAGTCGGCGGTCTCGAGCTGCTTGGTCGGGTCGGCCGCGAGGTCGGCGGCGTAGCAGGACGTGATCTTCGCGGTCGTGCTGCAGCCGCCGCGGGACATGAACGCGGACGCGTGGTAGGTCGCGCCGAAGTCGTCGGCTCTGTTGGTCACCGAGCCGCGTGTGCCGTCGTTATAGAGGTTGTACTGCTGGCGAGACTGAAGGGGAGATGCCGCGACGGCAGCTGCGAGAGCGAGGGCGGTGAACGCGCGCATAGCAGGAGGTGTGAGTAGTGTAGGTAGAGGTGTAAACGTGAACTGGGTAAAGCTTGACAAGAATGTCTTGCGATGGTGTTCAAGAGCGCGAGTCCCGACGCTTTTATATCTGGACCGGGAGGCCTGGATTATGCTGCGCAGTCGCCTTCGCATGTGCAGCAGCGCCAGCCGAAGTCAGTGCCCAGGCGCAGTCATCAATCCAGATTCGACCCTGAAATCTCGAGCCGCCCATGCACGCCCATGAGCGCTGCGAGTCTGAACTTGCCTGTCAGTACTCGAGGAGAGGACGCCCACTGTTTAGGGGATGCTTTGGAACCCTGCATGTCTTCCCCAGCCTGTACCAGTGCCCGGAACGCGAAGCCAGCCGAGTCGCCACGGCGTGCCAGTAGATTTATCTCAATGGGCGGTAGCCGTTTTGGTTAAACTAGAGTCTCGAATCATAGCAAACCCGACGAGCACGAATTCACGCGCAAGGAATGCGCAAGCTTGTCGAGCGGGAAAATCGCGCCTTTAGCTGGACGCAAGTCTTGACGCTCCTGGACCGAGTTCCAGAGGCAAAGGACCCACAGAGGGCATGTAGTCATCCATCTATCAGGAGATTTGAGAGGTGCCAGCAAAGACGAGACGCAAGCCTAGACGCGCGGAGCCTGAACGGATGCAAACCACACTGCGCAGCGCGGAATCAGACCGGTGGACCATTGGATCCGACGTGATACATTTGCGTGACAGAAAGGCTAGTCCTCGAGCCAGTACAAGCTGTGACGCACAGCGTAGCTGCAACTATGCGCTAAAAAAACACTCTCACCATCGGAGCAGGCGAGATGATTTGTCTGGACCATATCTCATCGAGTTCGACGATAATGCTCATAGAGAGGCGCTGGCATAGCCTACATGCATACAATGACAAACTGATAGAGGATAGAATACCTCAGATTGAAGGTCTATGCAGTGACTCCTCTTCCCGGAGGAGATGGGAGGGGTCGCTGCATGACTGGTTCGCCTCAGCACGTTGCGGCGTCTGACCCACTTCCTATTGGTCAACTGTGCATTTTACAGCGCGTCTTACTTTCGCCTCATGGCCCACGACGCGTCTCAGCTGTCACGAGGACCATGAGACCCCTTGAAGAGCTGGTTTCATAACGTTAGCGTGCTGCCGGGCATAGTAGCCTTTTGCGAAGGCCATCCTCGACGTACAGCAGAGCGTATCCAAATTCTCACGGGCACGTCCATTTCTCTACATGTGCACGTTCACGATGAGGCGAAATTGAACGGGATAGCCGGCGCATTCGAGTGCGCGAATTACATTCAAGTTGACTTCATGCTAATAACGTACAGAATACACCATTGTTTTCAATGCTCAGCAGCGTTTACTGCTTGCCCCAGACCTGCTCCGAGCCCTGCTGCTTAACCTCCTGATTGCCCGTTGCGGTGCCGTACGCGAGCTTCGCCGCGCCGGTCGCGACGCTGGCCGCGGAGGACGCGATGCCCGTCGCAGTCGACACCGTGCCTGTGACAGCGCCGGTGGCCATGGAGGCCGCGGACTGCGCGGTGGAGGCGGCCGTGCCCGCGGCGCTGGTGGCCATGCCGGTCCACGTTGTCGTTGCGCCTGCCGGGCGCGTCGTGTCAGCCCATTCTTCATCTGCGCGCGGGAGTCAGTAAACTGCTAAAAGTTTGGACCTGAGGGGAATCGAACGCACGATCGGTCTTGTTGTTCAACGGGTCGACTTTCGTCGTCTCGATGATGCCCGAGTGCGTCGGCTTGAACGCGCCCTGGCCGGCGGGGTGAACTTCGCGCACGAAGCCGGAGTTGGCGGTAGTGTTGTTGCCAGTGGAAGACGACATGATGATGTTCAAAAGAAGTTGGTCGTGAGAGTAAGTCGTTAAAGTAAAGTTGAGTTCGGTGGATTTCAGTGGAGAGTTGAGAGTGCAGGGTAACTCCCTTTTATAGGGAATACAGACACTGGTGGCGTCAACCCACCACAATGATGTCATTTCTGACACCCCAAAGCGTGCGAACTTGCGAAAGTGGTATCTTCGGAGCCAAAAGTCTGTTCCAAATGACGTTGGTTCGACGCGTGACGTCATTGCTCCCTTTCCGGTGGCACACCGCGGCTTCTTTTGCTCCAGCGGCGAGTCAAAGCAAGTGTTTCGAGATCAGCAACAGCGAACTCCGGGACATGCACAGGTGCGCTACGGCATGCATTACCAGAGCTGACGTAGAGCGAAGCGTCACGACGACGATCAGCAGGTTCCAAACCTCAGAGTCATCGTTCACCGCAGTCAGTGCCAGTCACAGCCAGTCTACCAAGTCCCCACTGTTGATCGTCTCAATGACAGCATGTTCTATTCGACCATTGCTGTAATGACTCTCAGCAGACCACCTGAATCCGCCTGAAGGTCCAAGACTACTCTTGAGAGTATGTAATTGTTATGTATAATATTCATTGGTACAATTCATTCGTGGTATTCAACCGTAGTCCTAATAATACAGTGATTCCAATCATCTGGTTACTTGGCGTTGTGCCATTTCTCACTTCTTCCAGAGGCCAGTGACCGTCGCAGCCGCAGAGCTCACGGCGGAGCCGACGGCGCTCCCGGCGCCACTGACGGTCTCCGTCCACGTCGGATTAGGCGAACTGCTGGCGCCCTCGAGCGGCGCGATGCGCGCGCTGTCGACGATGCCGGAGTCCAGGCCGCGCTCGTAGTGCGGCCTCTTGGGATGTGCTGCGAGTGACACAATGAAGAAATCGCGTCAGTTAATCGGGTCCGAGTAGAAGTAAAACTAAAGCAATGAGATAACTCACAAGGCTGTTCCTTGAACTGCGCCGCATTCTTATTGCCGAGAGGCTCGATGCGCGTCGAAGCGAGGATGCCGGACTCAAGGCCCGCGCGTTGAACACCGAGGCCGCCGGCGTCTAGATCATACCCGACGTCCGTCAGCCACCTGCCGAGCGACTCTGAGCCGGACTGCGGTTGGGAAGGCGCACCCTTGCGCGTGCGGGACTGCTGCTGTTGCGGAGCGGAGACCTCCTGAGGGGCGAAGGAGGCGGGGGCGTTGGCGAAGTTGATGTTGGACGACATGATGTCCGTGATAGAGTCGTGAGAGTTGGTAGTCCGAGTGTGAGATCGTAGAAGTTATTGTGAGGCATTTAACGGAGGGAGAGCGCGGGTTTATATACCCACGAGTCGACGTGCCCGCGCCACCGGATGTGGGGAAGCTGACATCATGACGATCCCGCTCCTCCGCAGACTCTTCGTCGTGGAGTCGGGGAGTCGGTCACGTGGGCTGTGAGTATCCACAGTATCCACCTTCGAAGAGTGATGAGAGATGTTAATGAGTTCTCTGAAAATTTGGGCGTCGAGAACATGAGCTGACAATGTAGGCGTCAGAAAAGAAACTGTTGGCAAGACTGGCACACTACCTGATACACTAGATAACCAGAGATACACCCAAGATACACCTTAGTCCAAGTCCAAGTCGACAGCCGCAACGCGAGCAGCAAGTCCATCATCCACCTCCTTCTTTCCCTTCCCCTCCCCCTTCTCCTTCCTGACGACAGTAATCGTAAACCCATTCGACATGTTGGGCAGCCTGACATTCGGCAGCGGGCGCTGGCCGGGGCGCTGAAACGGGTTGAACTCGATCGCGTACTCGTCGCGTCTTTTGGGCGCGATGCCGGCCGCGCGGAGGAACACGGCGAACTGGCGCACGACCTGCGTCTCGGCGGACTGCTCCGCGTACTCCGTCACGCCGAACGGGATGCGCAGCGCGTGCGCGGCGACGATGACCTGCGGCCAGGTGTCGTGGTACGAGCCCAGGCCCGCGTTGCCCGCGACCAGCACGTCCGGTAGCGGGAATTCTGAGTGGTTCGGGGACCAGGCGGGCGAGGAGGTGCAGAGGTATGCGGAGAGGGTGCTGCGGCCGCTGCTGAGCGGCGCGGTGTAGGTGAAGACGGGCGCCGTGGGCGAGGACTTTGCGACGAGCGAGTCGGCGTGTTTCTTGTCCTTTGCCGCTTCGCCCAGTTTTTGCACGCTGGGCCCAAAGAAGACGAGCTTGATGTCATGCCACGGCAGCAGCAGCGCAAGTTCTGAAAAGCTGCAGATGTGTCAGAGAAACCGCGCGTGGAAGAGCAGTACTCACAGAGGGATGAAGTTGAGTTCGACTTCGGCGCCAAGATAGTGAACGGTGAGCGGCACGCGGTTATCCTTCGACCCAGCGCTCGGATCGGTGACGCCGAGACAGTGCGTGAGCAGCCGGTACACGCTCAGCGGGAAGTCCATGAGCAGCGCCGCGGGCGATTCCTTGGGCAGCTTGCGCCAGCGGTACCAGCTGTCCCAGTCGACCACACCGCCCTCGAACGTCGTCACGAGCACTGGCTTCTTCTCCGGCGCGTTTTCAAAGTCGCGCAGCGGGATGAGCTTGGCGGGAAGCTTCCAACCCTGGGCGTCCGTGAGGTGCTGCTTCTTGAGCAAGTCGAGGCCGTCGAGGTGGTCGAACTGCGCGATGAGCGTCTTCATCGCGCGCGCCTGCGGCGAGTTGCCCAGCATATCGACCATGCTACCGACGTTGGCGTGCGCAACGGGCCCACCGCGGTGGCTCCAGTAGCCAAACCCGTCCGAGCCGAGCACGTCGAAGCGCGCACGCGCAATGTCGAAGCTGAACGTGCCGTCCTTTTCCAAACGGCCCCAGGAAAATTGCTTCACGATGGCCACCGCGTCTGGCAGCCGCTGCATGTGGCGCTATAAAGACCAAGTGCTCACTGTCAGCTTGCGCGGCTATCATAATCCGGGACTGCCTGTGGATTCAACATACTTGATTGTCCTTGCACAGTTCGCTGTGCGTTTGAGCATTTGGGACGGCGGGCACATCCCAGTCTCTCTTTGCACACTACAATTTTAAGTTAGCAGTCAGAAGTAAAGTATATCAAAGAAAACATACGGCTAGACTGCAATATATGACCGCCTTACATGCCGCACAGCGTTTAGGCTTTTGAGGTGGCTCAATGGCCTGCCTGCACGCGCTGCACGTCTCTTGCACGCTGAAATCGATACTATCGGGCACTTTGCCGCGTTTTTCAGCCGCCGTAAGCTCACGTGCCGCGCGCCGCATGCCCTCAAAGAACACTTTTGGGTTGAGCTTGCTCAGTAGGTCGTCCATCGTGGCGATTGAGCGTGATCCGTGGTCAGTGGGAAACAAGGTAGAAGAAGTACGCGCATTCGAGCTCCGCTCGAGACGCGACAAAATAGCGAAAAAAGCCTCCGAGACCTCCGATAAGCGAATAAATTATCAAAATCGTCTTATATAACTGAAAAGTTCTCCTTTAGTAGTTGAGAAACTTCTTAGTGAAGGGAAGGGTCATACTTGGGATGAACGAGGCTGCTGAGCATTTGCCTCCGTCCCATTCGGGGCGGAGCTGGGAAGGTTGGATTCGTCCTAATCACATCACAAAACCATACTTGAGCAGCATCAGGAGGCGGCCAATACGCGCCCCCGATTATACAGCCCATCTTCCATCTATGTAGTTCTCAGTTTTCGTCACACCCATGACTCACGCATCCCTTTGCTTTAGCTTTCGCTATCGCGCTTCTCTTGCGTTCTCAGCGTTTAGGTACGCGTGTAGCGCAGTCAGCGCCTTAATATAGTGCTGAATTGGTGCATCACCCAGATCCGCCTGTGCTCGAGTCTTCCCTATGTTTTGGCCATCGCGCAACATACCAACTTCGCATCAACCTCATCGCAGTGGTGCGCGTCCCGTTTCACAAACAACACTGCGCTAGCATGCCACGCGTTAGGCACGCTTTGAATTGGGCTACGGGAGGCATACTGAAACCGTCCCCAGCTTCTCTTTGCGTGCCCATTCAATCAGGACCCTGCGGTTTCAATTGGACAGCATCCACGATCACCCGGCGCAGCCATCGTACCGAACGAATAAAACCTCGCGGATGGCCAAGCTCTGGTGCAGCATTCGCCGCGTTGTACCATGTCGCAGCTTGCAGCGGCAGCGGCGGCTCACGGAGCTGATATTTCTGGCTCTCTCGAGGCTCGCACCTTCTTCGGCGTTGGTCAAGGCATCATTGAAGCCGCCAATGTGAGCAGGATATGAATGCATAGAATCCTTGAGCTGATCAAGTTTTACCTGCAGAGTCTTCGTGTCAATACGGAAGTCGTCCGCGTTATCTCAGCGCGGGCTAATGACATGACAAAAGCTGTCGCCGAACTGTTGTCGGATGGGCTACTTCGTCTACCTCCTGAAGTCTCAAACGCTTTGAGCGCGTTTGAAAGGTCAGCGGGGATAGGCCTACTCCCTCAGACAAGTCTAATATCTAAATGTCAGGTCTCTTCTGGATGTGCAAGCCACGCTGCATGCACTCGGGAGCAGGAACTATCTCTCTCAAGCGCTACATCAACGGCGCGACAGAGATGACTTACTTAGATTGTCGGAGAGGATCGATAATGAATTCAAGATGCTGATAGTGAGGCTCTCCATTCCGCCATATTTGAACGATTATTGATGTGACCCTGTCAAGATGCAACTTCGGCTCAGTACTGGCCTCATAACCGGATATCTTTTGTCTCAGATTCATGCGTCCGAGAAGAAGCGATACTCGCTGCTACCGCCACCTTCCGAAGTCACACCGGAGAGTGTGGCCGCTCAGTCCATTCCGCCGAAACCTCACCTTTGCTTCGGCCGTGACAAGGAGATAGGCACAGTCGTCCAAGCAGTCACCAGCGGCTCAGCCGGCCGTGTGGCCATTCTTGGTGGCCCGGGAATGGGGAAGACGACAGTGGCTGTGATTGTTCTGCACGATGCGCTCGTGGCCGCACGCTTCGGCGCTAGACGATTCTTCGTTTCCTGCGATGCATTTGAGGGACAGTCAAACTGTTTCTCTATGCTTTTCCAGGCTCTGGGAGTTGTGGTGACCCAACCGAAGCTAGCACAGCAAAGAATACGCGATCTGCTCGGTCCCGAGCCTGCTATTCTTGTCCTGGACAACTTCGAGTCCGCCTGGGAGGGACCCGACCAGCGCTCTCATGCGGAGAGCATGTTGCTATTCCTCGGCAGCATGGATAACCTTTCTCTCATCGTCACTCTGCGGGGTTCAGAGCGTCCTCAGGGCGTGCCCTGGTCGCGACCTTTCCTACCTCCCCTTGGCCAGCTCTCGGACGCCGCTGATAAACAGACGTTTCTCGCCATTGCAGACCCGCGCGACAGCGATCTCGCGACAGATCGACTACTGCACCACCTGGACAATGTACCGTTGGCCATCGTTTTGATGGCCAACCTCGCGCAGACGGAGTCGATGGAGACAATGTTACCCCGATGGAATATGCTCGAGACGTCAATGCTTGAGCGTGGAGGCAGGCAGACGCGCCTGGAGAGTCTCTCTATCTCCATAAGCTTGTCCCTGAAGTCTCCCAGAATGCAGGCAGTGCCCACCTCTCAACAGCTACTCAGCATGCTATCGCTTCTCCCTAACGGCGTGGTCGATACGGACGTGTGCCTCTGGAACTTGAGTTACTCCGCCGAAGCACTCTCGGCCTTGTTACAGGATTCCTTGGCCAGACGCACGCCCGACCACCGCGTTTACGTGCTTGCGCCCATTCGCAGCTTCATGCTTGCCCACCATCCTCCCGACGGGGATGCTACATCTCTGATATATAACCATTACTTCGGCATGGCTAAAATCGCTCTTGACGCCACGATGTTTGGCTTTCAGGCAGAGACTTTCTCGTCCGTGTGTCCAGAGCTGGCGAATATCGAGTTTATCATTCGCTATGCGCTGAAACACAGCCCGGAGGGCAACAATGCTGCTATCAGGGCCGTCATAGATCTATGCTCTGTGCATATCAATACGGGCATGGGCCAAGGTCCTTGGCTCTTGTCTGTAGCACTTGACAGCGCTCGAACGCAGCCTAATGCCGACCTTCTCAAGGCCGAGTTACTGCTCGAATGGGCCTACCAGGCGTTCAATGGAACTGTACCGGGAGACCCAGCGACTCTGGCTCGCGAGGCCCACGATATGTACCAGCGCATGCAGGAGCCTCACTTGGCGGTGGAATGTCGCATCCTGCTGGCGCGATTTCTCCCGCCCAAGGCCGCCGTAGATGAAGCTCGCCAGCTGTTGCATATCGCTCGGACTCAGAAGTGGCAGCGGACAACTGCGATCTGTGTCAGAGAGCTCGCTCTTGCATTATCCCGTGACGGCCAGTTGCAGGAATCTATCGCGCAGTACGAGGAAGGAATTGCCGCGATGCTATTCGAACAGTCGCATCAGCCGTTAGAACTCGTAGGCTATGGCCAGCTGCACATAGCAAGGCTCAGATTTCAGATGGGCGACCTTGCACCAGCCATAGACACATGCAAAGAAGCGTGCCATTCATTCGAAGCGGCGCAAAGTGCCCGAGGTGTCGTCCTAGCGCAGAGTCTTCTGGCCCACATATTCCTCAACCAAGGACAGCCGCTGAGATCCATTGAGCATGCTGAAAAGGCCGGAGAAGTGCCTGCCGATGCTACCGGTCCCGGTCCACACATCCAGGCCCTCACCATGCTCGCTGAAGCAAAAGCGCAGGCAGGACGTCTGGACGCCGCGGAAGCGGCCCTGGCACGGACTCGCCAACTCACTCCGGCCGCTGGCTTCTCGCCGGCTACTCTGAACAGAGTCTTGCGTGCCGGGGGTATTGTGGCTACGTGGCGCGGCGAGCTCTGCGAAGCACAGGCGCTGCTCAACACCGCATGTTCTGCCGCTAAAGACCCTGATCCTGTCGAGCACGCGGAGGATATGCTCGAAAACATAGCCGACTCTATGGAAGCACTCAGCGAAGCAGAGATGTACGACGGCCGCATAGACGAAGGCATGGTCCATACCATATGCGCTGCAATCCTCTATCGGAAGGCCCATACCCGAATCGGTACCGTACGCTGCCTCTTGCGCTTGGCCGAGCTCGTGGACGAGCAACTGGCAGAGCGCATGCTTGCCGCAGTTCGACTTCCGTTGCAGAGGATGGGGTGTTCCTACGGACTCGCGATTGCGTCTGTGCGCGACGCAGTCATCGCACAGCGGCGCGGCGAATGGGAGAGAGCACGCTTCCATGCACGGAACGCCTTGAGACGCTTTGGCGAAGTCAAGGACGAACGGCGCATAAAAACAGCAAAGGAGATTATAGCTAACTGATTGTGCCGCACTGCTAGCATGAATGCGGATCGAAGTCGAGGGGAAAGCGGCGCATTGAGGTTGAATAGTCCATTGGTTAGAAGAGCAGCCGGACCAGCACAGTCTAGTCTCCTTTGCAGACTTTACGATGGAAGATAATCGTTCCAATGTAAAGCACAGTCAGCTTTCGGCCACAATCAGCTTTTGAATTGTGACGGAGAGCTGTCAAAAATACACGAGCGCATAGAGATACAACGGTATGCGGCGTCACATAGACTTTCGGACAACTTCATCGAGAAGTTGGGGGTTGTCACCAGTAGACGTCCGCTCCTCGATCAAGTCGGCAAGCAGAGAAAAGGCGCGGTCAATGTCGTCGTTGATGATGACGGCATCGTATGCACCAGACTGATATAGCTCGTATCAGCTCGTTCGAGAGAATTTTGTACGCACTCTTGCAAAGTCGAGTTCCTGTTCGCATTGCCGAAGCCTGAGCTGGAGCACGGCGTCGTCGTCCGAGCCGCGATTCCTCAGCCGAGATTCGAGTACTTCGAAAGATGGAGGAGATAGGAAGATGTAGAGCGGACTGAGGTGTGCGCAACGCTCCTTGAAGTTCTTGACGCCCTACGAGACTATGAGCTTGTATCGTACTTGTATCGCGGGATCAGCTGTCTGTTGGACGGACCACCGAGTCGATGTCAACCAGACAGCGCACACCCGGATCGGATGAGGCTGAAACGACGGCTTGTACGCTCGTTCCATAGCTGATGCGGAATCAAGCTGGCTGGTGCTGGCAAGCAATTGACATACAGGTTACCATAGGATTCGGTGTATTCGATGAAGCCGCCCTCTCCAACAAGGGCCAGGAATTCTTCGCGGGTGACAAAATGGTAAGCTACGCCATTCACCTCGCCCGTACGAGGCTGGCGCGTTGTATCTGTTTGGGTGTCAGCGTTCATCGGATGGATCTGAGCAGCACGAACGAGATACACTGAACGTATATTTCCCAGGGAAAGCATCTTGCAACTTGTGGATCAAGGTGCTCTTGCCAGCGCCTGAGGGTCCAGAGATTACGACCGGTCGTCTTGAGCCTGTCATCGTCGTAAGAGGTTAACAGTACGGCCAACACAAGTAAACAGCGGCCTAGTGTCACAATCACTCGAACTTCAAGATCGTAAAAATCATGCATTCGATCGTAGGAAAACGCGTAGACCGAGACAGGAGGAGCAGAGGATAGCCTAGGCATACATCACAGCTCGTAACATGGGGCATGACCGAGAACGAAAAGAAGATAAAAGCCGAACGCCAACGCTCACCGAAGAGGTTGACATGGGGTATGTCGTGACGCGGCGTGCAAAGAAAAGGGGCAAAAAGGTAGGCGCAACACAAAACGGGAGGGGAGAGCAGGGGGGAGACGGGAGAGAGGGGCGGGGGAGGCCGTCCAAACGATACACTAGAGTACGACAGCAGAGGGAGACGGGAACTCTATGCAGGCAATTGTCCCAGGGATGGAAAGAAATAACAAACCTTGCTGCGAAATGGCTCTCATAAGAATACATCTACAGCCGGAGGGACAGCGGCTACGCGCTGGTCAACGGCAACCGTTCCTCCTCCTCGACCGTCAGCTCGGCCTTGTCGTCGGCACGGACGGGCTGGCGGCTGGGCACGTAGCGCACGCTCGCCGACGGCTCTGTGGTCACAGCCGTCGTCATGCTCTGCTGCATGCTGAACGCGCTCTCCGCGAAGCTCGCAACGGTGCGCAACTCAGGCTGCGGCGGCACCGGGCTCGGACCGCGGCTGGGCTCCTGCGAGTGCGGCTGCGAGCCCGAGCGGGATTTGGACTTGCTGTGCGAGTGCGACTTGACGGAGCGACCTGAGCGCGGCGTCGGTGGCGCGCTGCCCGCGCTGGGGCTGCGGCTGCGGAGCCACGTCGCCGGCGGGCCGAACGTCGCGCTCAGCAGCGGGTTGCCGCCGCGCCGCTTGCCCTTGCCGGCCGTGGGCATCTCGTCGGGCGGGACGAGGTACGCGTCGCCCGAGCCGGAGCTCTGCTGCAGCCGGCGGAGCGACGAGCTGGAGACAGAAGACCCGCCCGTACGCCGCGAGCGACGAGACGAGCTGGTGCCGGATCCTGAACCGGAGTGCCCGCCAGTTGAGCGAGAGGCTGAGCGATGCGGGAAGTGCGAAGAGGTCGGAGACTTGGCAGAGGGCGTTTGTGTACCCGCAAACGGCATTGGCTACAGAAGGTATCGCCAGTCAGTAAAAACCAGCACAACAAAAATCAAGTCACGCACAGCGCCTAACGTCCCCCGCTTTTCACGCTGCTTGCCCTTGCTGCTGCTACTGAGCGCGGCAAACTCCTGGCCAGCCTCCGGCGCATCGTCCTCGAGGTCGTCAAGCGGGTGCGGCGGCAGCTCGCCAACAATATCCTCCTCCTCAAGCTCTTCCAGCAATCCAGTTTCGCCGACACCCGCAGCACTTCCACGGCGCTGTTGGTAAGCAGCTTGTGGCGGCGTCAAGCCCGGTGGGTAGCGCAGCGGACGGGGTGGCTGCTCATCGAGGATGTCGGCTTCCTCAGGCAGCGGTGCGTCGGCGTACGCGCGTTCCGGCGTGGGCGTGTGCGAGGGCTGGTACGTCGGCGGCGCGTCGTGGTAAGGCGACTGCGGGCGCGAGTGCGCATCGTGGTAGACCGTGGCGCCGCTGATGGTGCTGATCGGCCGGTCAGAAGACGTCGCGCCCGTACGGCGCGTCGACATCGACACCGGCGGTGCAGCAAGGAACCCAAAGCCCAGCCCGGCGCCCGTCTCCTTCATTTGCTGCTGCGACATCGACGGGCCCGAGGCGGTCGGGGTCGACGGGTGCAGCATGAACGGCGTGGTCGTCGCGGCCTGCGAAGAGCCAGACAAACGCTTAATCAGTGTCGAAAGTCTCGAGATGAGCCGGTTGTTGTCCGTGACGGGCGGCGTAGACGTCCGCGTAGGAGGTGACGCCGAACGACGACGGGCAGCCAGAAGTGCAGCGGCCTCATCAGCGTCACTGACAGGGCTGTCGGGGTATGCCATTAGAGGAGCTCCCTGCGAGCGCGCCCTGTCGCCACTGCGGCGTCTCTCGCCGCTCCTGCGAGCGCCACCAATAAGCGGCGGCGGCAAAACGAGGTCCTGGTCGACCGGAGGCAATGTGCGTGGCCGCGGCGGAGGGTTGAGGGGCTGGAACTGTGGGCTCTGTTCGATTCCCAGTGCGTAGTGGTCGGGGAACACACGCCGGTCGCGGTCGAAGGTCTCGCCTGCCTGCAGCGCAGGGTTGAAGAACAGGCTATGGTTGCTCATGTCACTGAAACTGTTCCCACCCATGGTGTCCGGGCGTGGGAGTGCGGTACCAGGTTGACTTGAGGCAGTCGAAGATGGCTGCGAAGGCGGCGGCGTGTGCGGCGGGGTGCGATCTTCGAAGGGCAAGATGGGGCCGTACGCAGCTGTCCTACCATCGGGCGGCGGTGGGCGAACATTGCGAATGGCAGCAAGCTGCTCACGCGACTGGCCGATGAGCTGCCAGTCGCTGTCGTTCGGGTGGATGACAGTGACCTGCGCGGTCTCCTCGTCGTGCTGCGGCACACGGCTGTGTCGGTGCTGCGAGCTCCGCAAGGAGCGCGGGATGGGGAGCGCACGCAGGATGCGGAAGCGCGTGCCGCCCTGCTCAACTTCATCGTCGTCGGGATAGTGCGAGGAAGAGGACGTAGAACCGGATGGATGACGCCGTCTGTACCACAGCGCGAATGCAAGTAGAAGACCGATACCAACTGCCAGACCGCAAACGATGGCGATGACGAGTATAGCCCAGACAGGAAATCCGGAGTGGTCATGAGAGCCCGTTGCAGGTGTCGAAGAAGCTGCGAAGGGTTAGTTGCGCGACTAGATGGGGTGTTTGCAATTCACCTGCTGATGACGGGGTGGTGCTGGAGGAGGGCGTGGACGAAGAGGCGGTTATAGACGTGGAGGAAGAAGTAGCGGCGGAAGCTGAGGAGGAGGATGTGGCAGTCGGCGTTGGTGGGGGCGAGGTTAAGCCGCCGTAGACCCATACGCCGTCAGTGCCGAGAGGAATCTGCGCCAGGCGTGAGTTCAGAGAGAATGTAATAATTTAGATGAGCATTCGACAGCTGTCGCCGGAAGCATGCGAGCAAGTGCCACTCAAGCTCGGATACTCCAGCGACTGTGCGCCTGCAGCAACACTCCGCGACGCTCAAACCAGAAGAAAAGTAGCTCACCGGCGGGCCGTAGTAGGTCAGCGGCAAGTTGACCACGGTTTGCGTGACAACCGCGGTCTGGCCGATTGTCGTCGTAAATGTCGAGTATGAGAGCCACGGGGGTAATTCCTGCAATGGAGGGGTGTATGGCAGCGTTGTGGTGGCCATGCCGGTGCTGGTGGGTGGTTAGTGAGCGTGCTGTCGAATGATCTGTTCTGTGTAAAGAGTTCCTGGACGCGGCCGTCAGCACTGTCGAACAAGGCGCAGGCGGCAACGGCGCACGTGAGTAGGACGTATATCGGGCGTGTTTTGTGTGCGCGTGAGCGAAATGGATAGATAGGACGGCAAACGTAGAGCAAGCTCTGGAGGGGCCAAATATCCCAACACAAACCTTTTGACAGCCGACGCGCCTGCCAGTCGAGGGCTCCGCCACGTGCCACGTGATCCACCGCCGCCTCTCGTATATCTCGAGCCCGTCGACGACCAAGGCAGCCTGGCAGTGACTGGATATCGTACAACAAGGCACCACAGCCGCCCGGCACATTTCATATCTGCGGAACGCCGGAAGCAGCTCGTCGTCCGACGGAGACCCATCTGATCCTGATTCTTGCTTTGTCTTTCATGCGCTCTCGCTCCCTCATGCTGTTACTGCCAGCAAGCTTTGAGAGGGTCGCATATTGGAGTTACAGCGCTCCCTGAGCGCCCCAGTGGAATTTGGCAGCCACAGACTGGGAAGGGGCGCGGTTGCTAGGCAGCTTCAAGCTCGTCATCTTCTCGAGAAGACGCCGGTCACGAGGCTTTTCGTCAGCTGCATGGACGCCATCGTCATCGACTTCTGTATGTATAGCGCACTCTTATTCATCGTCTATCAACCCGGTCAAAATCTGGTACTGCAGCAGCGGGCGCCGGGGCGTCTTCTGGTCCAGCGCTCTACACATTCTGCGTTGTATCGACAAGCTGAACCCTTGAACCTGTGCCTGCAAATCCACGTTCCAAGTCGTTTGTAGCGCTAAACGCACAACATGGCGCCATCTTCTGGCTTTTCGCAGCTGCATCGGCACTATTCGATCCTGGAGCTTGCACCTCCCATGTACATATGCGGCTATACATACTCATAATTAACACACCCTGAAATGCGAATTTGTCGAAGCAGGCAATGTGAACATGGGCGCTCTAATGCTGTCGTGTCAGCCGTGTCGTCACGACGTCGCTCGCGGGAATGTATCACACACACAAAGAAGTTCTTCGGGACGTATAAACTATGATTTTCAGGCAAAGGAGCGTGCGTCCTCATAAACGCATGTTCCCCTTACGACCTGGACCCCCCTTCGTCATACTTCGCGGAGACTCGGAGCACTAGTACTGGCGAGTGCGACCAAGAGGTAAACGATAATGGATAGCCGTTGCAGTCGGGATGATATCACCTCATAATAGATGGGCCTAAGCTATTTACTTCAAAGATGTGCGTCAAATGCGTGTGTGAGGCATTGTATTCATGAACATAATTTGTGTTTTACGTCCGATTGGGGAAGTACTCGTCCGAAAAATTTGAGGCGAACTAAAATCTGCGCCTCGCGGTGCACATTATATATAACACTTCTACGCGCACTGATTTTGGCGAAGGAGGAGAACAACGCCGGACTTGGATTAATTTGAACTCCGATCTCCTCCTCGTCTCATCCGAAGATTACAAACAGTCTTCGGCTCCTGGACAGCCTACGGGCTCCTTTCTTGACATATCTCCGGCGAAATGAGGCTATCTGATGCGTGTTTGACACTTTCCGTTCCTTCAATGACGTCCTTGGCTCGTCCTTGGATACTGCTGGCCGGACCGGCGTCGGTTTGGGCTCCATAATGTCGATTATTCTCAGGTAAGTCATGAAACACGGTCTTCCTACTCATGCTAAATGAGATAATGCACCTAATATCTCCGTCGATACGGTAGCGTGGCACCCACCTGCATAAATAGCGTGCTGGCCAGAACAACGCAGCATTCCAACGCAGTGCTCCTCACATGGCGTTTCTGGGGGCTCTGTTCATGTGCTGGAAGCTCTTCCTGAGGCTGTCTCCGCCGCCGCCTCCGCCGTGATCAACGTACAAAGTACAAAGAACGCAAAGAACAATCGCGTCCGAAACTGGACAATAGAAGTCAACCTCCTGAAATGCATCGCTGGACACTCGAGCGCCCCATTTTCCCAACCCTCTTTCTTCCAGAGAGGTTTGCGCGACCTTTCCTGTTTTGTATATGTCTTCCAACGCGTGAGCTCGCTTTTTCTGACAAAGGCTAGACACAAACTGACGAAACGTCCCCTCCGTCTCAGCCCTTTCATCTCGATCCCAGTTGAGCTCGTCCTCAAGGTCGTCGCACTTCTTGACTGGCACGACCGGCTCGCCCTATCTCACACGAATCATATCCTCCACGAAATCTTTGGCTCTCAGCTCTCGCTGTCCCGTGGACGACTATCTCATCGAGAGGCTTTGTCTCGGGTGCTCTCAAAGAGACACTTGAGTATGTCAAGAAACTCTCTCATGTGAAGGAGCCACTCGTTATCCCGACTCTTCGGCTCATGATCACGTTTCCTAATCCCGACGCCAATGACGCAGCCTACAGAGAACACTCCAGCGCTGCCAGCGCGCGGACTAGAGACGGGCTTGTGCTTCGTTATACGCACATCACCGACGCCGACTGGCAGATTCTTCTGTTCGGCGACGGACACGTTCGCAAGCGTGTGGCGCCTCGGACGCCGATGCCCATCCACGTCCGCCTGGAAGAGGTTATCCATTGCCTGCGGTCCTACCTGGACGTAGTCCACACTCTCGTCATTCGCGTCGACGACCCTGCGTGTGACGTTGATGCCCTGCTGCGTGAGGGCCTGCAGCAGCCTGCGCCGCTGCTTCAATATTTCGCCTTCGTGGAAAATATGGACGACACCGATGATCGCGACGAACTGTGGACGCGCTCCCTCTTTGCCGGCCAGGCCCCGTTACTTGTTGACGCGCGCCTTGGTTCGGAATTCTACACCGCGCCCCAGCCAGACTGCCCCACGTTCCTTTCGACCCTCACCTCGCTCTACATTTCTCAGCGGCAGAGCTCAGTGCGCGCGATTCTGCTTCTGTGCCTCCTGTGCCCGGCTCTCGATTGTCTAACCGTTGACTTCTTCGACCTCGAAGACGAGGAGGAGGCGGATGCTGCGCCGTTGTCGCCGAGCTGCCTGCCAAAGACCATCAGGCTATGGTGCCGCAGCATGGAATGCCTGTTCCTTCCCGAGCTCCTCGAACGTCTTCTCGGTCTCCGGACGCCGACGAACGAGAGCGGCGACTTCACGGTCATCCCGAATACGGGGGAAAGAGCTGCGTCGACCTCGCCATCTGCATGGTGTCCTCACCTGGTGGCGGGACATCAGATGTAGCCATATCGAGCACCAATGACGCTGGTCGCACCGTGGTACTCGTAGGCGGCATCCTGATCGCCACGCCACCGGATCCGGCCATGTTCCTTGGATTGAGGAGATTGTTCGTCGACGAGCGTTGGCTCCTAAAAGTTGCAACGCCGCTGCAAGTGCCCTCGCTCGGCTCCCTCACCATCCGGCTGCTTCCAGCACCCTCTAAGTCTAACCGCAGCCAATGCATGTGCAGTCTGCATACTCGCGCGTCTCATTCGAACTTACCCGTCGTGCCGCTGCTCACGTGTCCGTCACTGGAGCGTGTGGTGTTTACCTCAGATTCGCGTTGTGTCTTTGACCAAGCTCATCTCACTGCGCTGTTCAAGTCCTATGTAAGCGGCATCACACGAGGGCGGATAGTCGAGATGATCCTTTGCTGCATCGAGCTGCTGCCTCCTGCGGATACGGCGCACGACCTTGGTCACGTCGCCGACACGGTTCTGACGGAGCTCCTTCCGCGCGGGACGCCCATCGACCTGCATATGGCCGAAGGCGCTCATCTCCACGGCGACGCAGAGTTCGAGCGTGTGTTGCAACAGTTTGACTGGCAATGATGATTCGGCCTGTCTCTATTACTGTAGCATTGATCTGCAAATCGTTGTGTCTAATAGTCTAGATATACTCTTGTAATTTGTAATTACCGCAATAATATCGACGCCCACAGGATCCTACTCCTCCACCAGCTTCCACAAGCTTGATACCTCGGCCGCATGCACGATTTCATAGATAGCTCCGCACAATGGCGAAGAATGTTAGCAAGTGAAAGGTTCTCCAACGATTCCAGCCGCGTAGGCATCGATAATGAGCTTTTGCAGTACATGAGTAAATGGTCAGATGGCTGCGCAGGCTCTCTCACCTTGATTGAGACGTATGTTCCGGCGACACATATGAAAGCCCCAGCGATGATGGTGAGCACGCTAACCAGCGTCATTCCCCACCGCCGCCGTAATGCGTCAAATCCCCCAGTTTGTTGCTGGTGGTAGGCGTCATGGATCCAGAAGAACCCGGCGAGTCCGTACGTGTACCAGGAGGCGAAGAGAGCGGCCGTGATACCGATGAGGTATCTGTTGGTCTGAATGAGTGAACATTCTTTGGATTCGATATAGGCGTACGAAAAAATGGGCACGGAGACGCTGAACACGAAGGCCACGCCCACAGAGACTGCGACTAGAGAGGTCCACACCGCCCATCCCAGTAATGTATGATTGTGAATATGCCGAGAATGCCGGAAGAAACGCACGAATACAAGTTTGGCGGCGGTGTGGACGTACAGTGATGCGGCAAGGAGAAAATTGCTGAGCGCGATGCCGAAGACGGCTTTTGACCACTTGGGTGTCAGGGAGAAAGGCGTTGGAGACGCGACAGTGGAGCCGATGTAAACGTAGACTATGACGCTGAAGAGGACGTAGAATGCCGTGGCGAATGTTTGGAGAGTCCAGGCGGCCTGTCGGCCATGCAGAAGAATGTATAAGAGAGATAGTCTCGAACCAGAAAATAAATGAGAACCTTCATAGCATCTTGCGGGTGGCGCATTTCCGATATGAGAATAAAGAACCTGAAAATGTCGGTATTAGCGATTGAACTCCTTACGTGTAGCATGACACTACATGAAATGTCCGGCGTATGCGAAGACCTGGTGACAGGTTAGCGGACGTCTATAGTTCAAAGCATTACACTCACTGGATTTGTTATAGCCACGAACGCGTCGAAGAAATTTGGGGACAAAACAGCATCGACCTGTCTGCCAGGGACGGGCTGAACGCCCGCCCCGACCATGTTGACTACTCCCGCGATGAGGATGAGCATTACGCTAAAAAGACTGAGCCAACGAAGACCGTGCAACGTCCGTGGGAGCGCGAGCAGGAATGTCGCGGCGGCGAATATGGCAATAATCGAGATAGCGCAGAGGCCATTCTCCGAAAGAACTTGCAATGCTTGCTTCCCGGAAAGAAGCTGCGAGCCCTAAAGCTATGTAAATATGAAAGTGGCATGAATACGAGTATGTTACGGACCGTCGCCGCGATGGAGAAAAGCACGGTCCCCATGGAGAGAATCTCGCGCCCTACGCGTCCGAATATGATATATCCTGCGTCACCTACCGTGAAATGGATGAGAGGGGCGGTTGCGGCATTTATTTGTCCTTTCATACCCATGTTGTGGACCTCTGGATGGTTCAGTTTGAAGTCAACGAGTAGCTTGGCAGTGAAGAGGGCGAAGACGCCGAGGAAGACAATGAGGATTACACCCGGAACGATGCCTATCGGTCGCAGAGGGCAATCACCCCGAAAGAGACACTCAGCATGCGTATTGGATTTAGGGTGCTCGCGCACGGCTCACCGACTACCGCAAGCGCGCTGGGGAGCGACAGCATCCCGTTGCTCACGATCTCTGCTATCATAAGCAGCGCGACGAACTGTGGGCGCAATGAGATAAACTCGCGGACGTGGCCAGGCTTGTGGTACCTGCCAACTCAGAGTCTTGTAGTGAATCTTGAGCGGTACCATCAATATCGCGAGATATTGCTATAACAAGACTACTCACCTCGTGCCCATCCTCGTCACCAAAGACGTCTGCAGGTTGGCCATGCTCCGTCACATCCTGCGCTTTGTCGCCGTTGTCCTTTTCTACAGAAGGGAGAAAGGACATTCGACCATTGGGGTCGACATACAAGGACATGATAAGAGGCCCTTTGTTGGCGGCTCCTTTACCGATAACCAGACGTTGTGGCGTGGGCCGGATTACCGTGCAGAAGAGTTGTTTGACATGATGCGCCGGCCACTGTCTGAAAGAAGTGAAAGCCGGGTCCCACTGTGCACAGGAACTGTGCTGGAATCAGGCAGAATCAAGGTCGGTCCGCGTCAGGCGACATTCCGGACTCCCTGGAGGGGCGCTCGCTCAGGCAGCCGTTAGATTTAGAGCACAACAGGCGTACAGGGCCGCATGGAATATTGCGCGTTGCTTAGCAGGTTAAAAGTACGGAAATGCCCCGCGAACACTCTGCGAACAGATTTCGGGCCAAGACGACAGGTAATCACAGAAGAGCCTTATGGGAGCATAGAGGACGCGAGTAGAATAAAAGCCCTGGGCAGCATGAAAGTATAAAATGTCCAGACTGAAGGCGCAAGCGTCGACTCTGGATGGCCGTAGGCGGAAGGAGACAGTTCAAACACGCTTCAAAGTCCGCCAACTCACTCTGTTAGAACTGCTCGAGCCCACGCTCTATAACACTTACTAGGACGTGATTTGCTACGCATTGTCTTAGAACGCCGCAAGAGTCCTCCAAAGGCCTGGGAAGCGCTCTGTACAGCATCGTCTTTTCGAGTGATGTGCTAACGTAGCACATC
The DNA here is from genome assembly GCA_002287115.1 of Auricularia heimuer. Taxonomy (NCBI): domain Eukaryota; kingdom Fungi; phylum Basidiomycota; class Agaricomycetes; order Auriculariales; family Auriculariaceae; genus Auricularia; species Auricularia heimuer. The sequence continues at coordinate 46,062 of NEKD01000059.1, read as the reverse complement.
TTGCTCAAGCACGGGCGTCGGTATATTGAACAATGGCTCCAGGCGATTTGTTACACGGATATCTCCATGCTCAAATCTAAGCAAGCCGACGAACATGACGCAAGCGCAAGTTCTGCGACCACCCGCTCGTCTCACGCGCACCAGAAGCCGGCCTACATACGTCTTCTCCGTGGAAATATTGGGAAGACGGTGGTGAATGAAAAGAAGGGAAGCATTGTTATGGGCGGCGATGGAAGCCATGGGAAGTCATCGTGGCGTTTTGGGCGCATCGTCCTCTGGGTCACAGGGAACGAGCTGACGCCTGGCGCAGAGACCCATATGGCATACCTTACCAGCTGTTGAAGACGAGGTCGACAAGATTGCACTGCGCGGGCCTTCAAAGCTTCAGCTTCAACGGACTTGGAGCGCCAGAGATTTGCTGCGCATCATCAGCGCTGATTTTTGTCATCGCCTCGAGGTTTCGGCCAGGTGCACACGGAACATTTCCCTCATCTTTCCTTCATGGGCTGCCGGCGGGCGAACCGTGGGAATAGGGTGGAGAGTATAAAAGCCTCAGTTGCTGTGTCTGGCTGTTGCCGGCATCATCTTCTCCTGAACCCGAACCTCCACGTCGTCGTCAATGCGTTCACCGGGCGAGCATGCCTTACGCGTCGTCTGAACGTACGCTACTCCGAGTCTTGCATGCATGGCGGCTGTGCAGCATAGCACGAGTCAGGAGCTGTCCGCATCCTGACACGTGTTCTGCTGCACAACCCCAGGCTCGTATAGACACTACGACATACTCGAGCAACGCTGGAGGCAGAGCAAAGGTCAGACGGTTGAGCGCTCGTTAGTGTCACATTTGCTGCCCACGATTGCTGTTGTCCGAGCTTGTTCTTGCATTGCCGATCCCAAATGAAACTTTGTGGCCACAGTTTCTCACAGCAAGTCTTCCCGTGCTCTCGATACACGGCGGCCCGCTACTCGTTGGCCTTACCACGCATTTCACACAGCTGTCTGTCTCTCGTGAACGCGTAAACACGCCGCAAGCCCCAGTTGCCGCGCTCACTTTCAGTCATGTTCGTGGGAAAATCTATACGGCCCAAAAACGCGCGCATTCTGCCGGAGTGATAGGGGGCTTTTGCATAACTGTCAAACAACTCTTCGGCGGTGAGCGCCTTTCGCCCCATGTGGCATGTGCACCAGGTCAATCTCCCTGACAGGCCGTCCTTCCGGGCCGAGGCATATAATCTCAGTGGCACCTATAGCAGAGACCGAGCTCCGCCTATCTTCAGGCTCACTATCTTTGACTCTCTCGATGGACACGAAACCCGCTGCGCACCCAACGCTGGTCAAAGTGAGTGTGCTTGCGACAGACGCGCGCACTGATAGATCGTTGGCGCTGACCTTCGAAGGTTGATCCCTTCAAGTGCGTCGCGTGGTTTTGTATCTAATGCCGCGCGAGCACGCGATTGACCGTGCCGGCCTCACCATAGGCCAGCTGAGGGCCAGAAGGTACGGTACAGAGCCGGCCGGAGAGTTGCTAATTTGGGCAATGCAGGGCTTGCATAATCGCTGGCAGTGAGTGCATCCAAGATGGTCTCCCAGCGTGAATACTAAAGTCACTGATAACTCAAGCCCGGACATCCCCCCGATCGCCACAGTGAAGCCGGGAGAGGTTTGAGAATTTACCGTGCTCGTGTAAACGGTACTCACAGTTTTCGTCGGCAGGTTTTCAAGATTGAATGCGTCGGTGAGCGGCTTCGCACGGCTGCGTGGTGCCGAGAAACCTCAACTTGCGTGCAGACTGGACTGGGGCGCAAATCGGCAACAATGACTTCAGCGACGACATTCGCGACGTCGACCTAACTAAAGTGCACAATCTTTCTGGTCCAATCGCGGTCGAAGGAGCGGAACCCGGCGACGTATTGGTGGTGGACATCCTCGACGGTGCGTTTACCATTGCAATGACATCTGCCTCTGTGATGATTTTACACGATACAATACAGTCCGCCCATTCGACGACATGCAATGGGGCTATACGGGTATTTTCGAGCTCACAAACGGTGGTGGACTATTCGGCATGTCTCCATCCTTTGAACCTTCTGCGCTTCTAACACCTGCCATCCAGCCAAGGAATTCCAGAGCCGTGCATGCAAGGCCATTTGGGACTTTGAAGGTCTTTCGTGTCCGGATGATGTGCGAGTGGCCGGACCTGACGAGACTGCAGGGATCTACGCTACAAGTCGCCACGTACCGGGCGTCCGCTTCGCGGGAGTTTCCCACCCGGGTCTTATGTACGTTCCCCCGTGACGAGTCCACATGCCTCATGCGATCCCTCCGACAGCGGAACAGCGCCGTCCGCAGAGCTGCTGGCAACATGGAACGCGCGTGAGGGCGCTCTCATCGCTGAGCACCCCGGCGCCATGCCAGCCGTGGCGTTCCCGCCGGAGCCTAAGGGCGCCTACGTCGGTCAGGACATCGACGATGCCGTGCGCAAGAAGATCGCGGACGAGGGCGCCAGGACGATTCCGGGTCGCGAGCATGGTGGCAACTGCGATGTACGTTTCGGGGCCCTTCGCTTTAGATGTGTGGGAGCCTGAAGGGGCGCGCGATGCACACTTCTAGATCAAGAACCTCAGCCGCGGGTCTAGATGCTACTTCCCTGTCTTCGTCAAGGGCGCGAACCTGTCCGTGGGGGATTTGCACTTTTCGCAGGGCGATGTGAGTGCCATGCGCTGGCTCCTGGGGCTATCATACTCAACATTAGAATACTGCATTGGCAGGGCGAGGTGAGCCTGACGCAAACGCATGTCAGTGTTCTCTAGCTAATCGTGCCCTGCGCAGCTCTCGTTCTGCGGTGCCATCGAAATGGTGTGTACAGCAAAGTCGTGATATCTTGTCTCACCTTCTGCAGGCCGGAGTGGTGACGTTCAACACGAGCGTGATCAAAGGTGGCATCGAAAAGTTTGCCATGAAGCAGCCCATCTTCCTCGTACGTCCCTGGCAGTGAATTGTGTTTGATTCGCCGCCCAATGCCTACAGCCCTCTCCAATTGACCCGCAATATTCGGCCAAGCTTATCTTCGAGGGTATCTCAGTCGATTACCGTGAGTTGAGAGGAGCGCAAATTTTACGCGTCCTGATATCCCTGCAGATGGAGATGGCAAGCAGTACAACATGGATGCGTCCGTTTGATCTTTGACCTCGTAGATTTGTGCTGATAAGTACTGTTTGTTAGCACCGTTGCATACAAGCAAGCTGCGCTCAACGCAATGGCGTACTTGCAGAAGGTCTGCTTGCTCTCCCTTTCCCCGGAGTCTGCTTTGCTGAATGCCGCATCCCGAGCAGCTAGGATATAGTATGTGCTGAGTAAATTCCATACCGAGCTGATCACCATTTTTAGCCCGCGAGCAAGCGTACATCCTTCTCTCAGCTGCGCCTGTGGAAAGTCATGTTGGTGCAATTGTTGTTAGTATCTCTAGAATTCCATTACGGTAGACACTGACCCTGAAATCAATCTCACAGGATTCGCCCAATGCATGCGTCACCCTTGCACTCCCTCTTGGCATTTTTCAGCATGTGTGTATAGTAAAGCCTCATTTGCTGAGATGCACTGAGCTTGGCCCAGGACATTCTCCCCAAACCAGAGGGGCTCGTGAAGCATGACTTCGGACAATGCGCCATTAGGAGTGACGGAGTTGTCTGAGCCTTTTCACAGCACAAATATGGACTCTTCATGAGCCTGTAGGTTTGTGAAGGGTCGAACAGAAATACATGATCTTGAGGATAGCATACACTATTCAACGTGTGACCTGATTGATTTTTCATGATTCCCACAAGATGCTAAATCTTTGGACTCAGGCTGAGAAACGTACAATGGGAACCTTGCATGGGATATGCTAAAATACTGTGGTAAGAGTGAAAATAAGCACAAAGGTATGTTGTACACACAAGAACTACAGTACTGTAGGTGTGTCTGAAGCATTGATAGATTGTTCATATTTTTCTCCATCACAGTTTCAGCTTTGTCTCAGCTCCATTGCAGCCGACTGTATGTGCGAGGGGATCGGGGAAGTCAGGGAATCCCGAAAAGCGCCCGGCGGGACTGTTTCGGCACTGGTCAAATGAGATTGCCGCCGCGGAGTTGAATGCAACGTGACACTGTCCGACCTCCCGCTGCTACATGCCGCGAAACAGGCGGCACCCGCCACCGCGCCCACCCGACGCAAGCCCAAGAAACGCGTCCGGAAGACTGGGTCTGGCGCAGGTTATTCCGATGAAATAGTACTGGGCAGCATTCCGCCGGCGCTGTGCACGGTTCCTAGGCTAGAGCGCACGATCGCAGGCATTCTGTTGCGCCGCTTCGAGCTCGACATTGCCCGGCTTTTCAGCACACACATACACCGTCTCTGCGAGCGCGAGCTGCCACGACTGCTACAACATTTCATATTGCTGGGCTCGCCAGGCTGGGCTGCGCGCAACGCTCACAGCGACGACATTCGCGACTTCTTCCGATCGGTTATTGCGATGGACCTTCGCCAGGCTGGAGAACGCGTTGCGACGAAATCTGTACTGTGGTCGTATACTGCGCTCCGACACTTTGCGGTGGCACGCGGCGTCCCGATTTGTCCCACGCGTGGCCTTCACAGTGCCAGGCTGCTTCCGCACCACAAGGCACTCAGACAGCATCTCAAGATGCTGGACAACCTCCCCCAGCCTTCCGCATTCACCAAACCACCGCACCTGGCCAGCATAACGCGTGGCGGTCGCTGGCTGCCACGTTCACTCGAGGATCTATGTCCGGAACGGCAAGGCACGCGCGCGCACGCCGCATGGTGCGACAAGGTTAGACTGGGCTACGAGCGGCTCGCAGAGACCCTTTGGCAGGTCTCGCGCGAGTACGACGTGCGCGGCTACGGCCTTGTCCTGCGCGACAAGCTCACGACGAAATGGTGCGAGTGCGGCTGCTCGACCGACCATCTAGGCGAAGTCTGCGAGCGCACCGTGCGCGAAGATGCCGACGAGGCCGGTCGGCGACCGGGAAAAGAACGCGAATGGGATGGCCGCGGGAGCGGCGTGCACGGGTGGAACACGCAGACAGAGGAGGACGTCTGGGACATCCGCTTAGACTTTGGCGCCGCGCCGGAGGAGGACGAGCAGCCGCCGGACGACAGCGTGCTCGACCTAACCGTCAGCGAGCTCATGGAGTGGCGGTATTTCCGCGCGGAAAAGCAGAAGGAGCTGGTGAGCGCAACTGCCGCCGTGCAAACCCGCGCTGACGCTCGTCAGGGCAACACTGCGTTTAAGCGCGCAAATTTCGAGACCGCGATAGAGCACTACCTCCGCGCGCGCGACATTGAGCCTGAGCTGCCGCACTATTCGCTCAACCTAGCCGCCGCGCACCTCAAGCTAGCGCAGTGGGTGCAGGCGGAGGCCGCATGTACCGCCGCGCTCGAGCAGCACCGCTCGTCCAAGGGCTTCTGGCGCCGAGCCCGGGCGCGGCGCATGCTGCACAAGCGCGACGAGGCCGTCCAGGGTGCGTCCATTGCGCCCCATCCAAGACGGACTGACAGACTGTTTCAGACCTGCACGCGGTGCTCGAGCTGTCGCCGGGCAACGCAGACGCGCTGCGTGAGCTGGCGCAGCTGTCGGCCGAGCTACACGGTGACGACGAGCCGTCATGTTCGACCGCGTTCCACGCGCACAATCACGACCCTGGGCCCATAGTGCTGTCTGTGCCATGGGACGTCTCTCCGGAGGACACTCGCCGCCTGCGCCTCGTGGCCCTCCCCGTGACTGTGGACCCTGCTAGCGTCGGCCTGCCGCCAGGGCCGTCTGAGACGCTGAGCTGTCCGGACTGGGAGCGCTACAGCGTGCGCCGCGTCGACTGACCTTGAAGCTTTGAATGGGGCTATGTTTATTGCGTCTCTGTGTACACTATTCCGTGCATCCTGCTGCACTGTTTGCTCTCACTGTCTGTAAGCCGACGATTGTCGAAATGCGCCTTATTTTCTCCGCGCAGCGGCCTCCTGCGCACGCTGAGCCGCAAGGATTTCTTTCTGCTCTTCGGCGAGCACGCGGCGCGTGTTAAAGTAGTGAACCTGGGTTTCCAGACATTTGAATTTTCCGGAATGAATGAGTACAACAGGCTGCGAACCCAGCTCTTCTGACATGCAACCTCGTATGCTGCGCGCAGCTGCGCACAAGGCGAATCCGCGCCCTTGCCCTCGTCGCCGGGCACCAGCACGCTCGCGTCGTCCAGGCAGCCGAAATACGCGTCCTTGGCGGCCCAGCACTTTTCGCGCTGTGCGCGCCTGGGGATAGCAGGTTCAGACGGTCCTGCAGGCTGGGGTGCGGGTTCTGAGGTCGACTGCGACGATGAGAAGGGCCACCACATGACGGTACAGACGAAAGAATGGTAAGCGCCGGAGCCCGGATCATTCCAATCCCCGAAATCGGCGCACGATATTTTACAGAGACTCTCGAGATCTCAAGACCTAATCAGTGCGTGGAATACATATTCTATCCATAGTCTAATGGCCACGTTTCTCATTCTTTTCTTAATTTTTGGAACAATGTCGTGGCTGAGACGACCGTACGAACAGTCATATTTATCGGGCCATGGTTGGGGCCGTTGGGCCATGGCCAGAGACGGAGACTTCAAGAAATAGATTAGGCCATTCTTCGGAAAACGAGTTGGTAGAGATGTCTTGGCGCTCCAGGAGAGGTTCAACCTGGTGGCAATGATATCTGAACCATCCCTCGCCGATGAAGCTGAAAGCTGACGAAGGACTCGCATTTGCGAGGTTCTCAAGACGATCGGCTGATCCGCACGGAGTGGGTTAATCCTCAGGCTGTTGGCCGAGCTTAAGCGGTTCTCCTCGCGATGAGCACTAGTTCAGGGTCCTATCACCTCGCAAATTCGTCATGCCCTGGCCATTCCTGCTGATACGGAGGTGAATATCCTCGTCAAGTTCAATTATTTCACAGACCTGACAAGCATTTTGATAAATTGGGACAGACGCGCGACGGTCGGCGTCGAGAAACGTGGCCGGTCGGTGACGTCTGCTGAGCCCGGCCGCGGAGAGCCAAAGCAGTGAGTGCTGGAAAGGTGCTACATAAACATTATATGGTAGGAAAATACTCCACATGTATTACCATACGGCCTGTGAGTTAGATTTGCCTGGCCCTTAACGCGGTGGGAGCTCCCACGGCCAGTCTGAGGGTGCCATCGGCAGCAATTTACGCCGGGGCTGTTCGACCGCTGTTCCGTGGCGCACGTATACACAGCTCCTCATAATAGTAACACCTTCAGAGTATGAGCCGAGATAATCATGTTCCCCATGCAAACAGGCGGAGCCTGCTCCTGTGGGCGCCTCAGAACTATGGATGAATGAACTCTACCTGCCGACAAACCTCGGGATGTCAACTTTTGGTAGTCGAAGTGTCAGTCACCCGGGCGCCAGAAGGTAAAACAGGTCCAGGGACCATTATTCACTCATGCGATCCCACGAGATTGTGCCTGCAGCGAAAATGCTATTCCACCGGGCCTTCGACCAAAGTCTGTTTGCCTGTGAGTGCCCGGCCATCCGGGTCACACAGGACTCGGCTATTAAAGTATCATCGCATCCCTGAAAAGCGGACGCAGACTGACGGAGCGGAAAGTATGCACTTGGGCGGCGCCGGTGTCAATGCTTCCCCGCGGAGAGCGCTCACACCAGCAGATGAGGTCAACGGACACCTGATCGAAACCTGTGGAATATCTTGACCAAGGGATTGTGTCATCGCCGTGCAGATTGGATCTTTCGTCGCAAGCACCGTGTGCACGGGTGAGGCGTTAATGACTTTGAGGCAGCGGTCTGTATGACTCTCCCCTTTCGTAGAGAAACAGATCTACGCTTCCTCTGGCGGGGCACAGTCGTTTCATCCGCGCTCGCCCGCTCATCCGACCTAATACGGACGGCAAAACTGCTCGTCGACGGATCGGCATTTCCAGAAAGACATGTTCCTTCCATGGAGGTGGCGAGATGACAACACGACGCGGTAGGAGTCTTTAGGCATGATGATTGCGTAACTCCCCAGCCCTATCCACCAGGTAGAACCTAGGTCCCTTGAGAGGCCGCGTATAACAACTTCATTCGTTTCAGGCGCACCCAGCCATGAGAGATTAACTTGACTCCAGAGATGATGGTCAAGTTAAGGAGCCTGTGTAAAGCACAAGGTCCCTGCATGCGAAGACCATGGCGCTGTAAGGTAGCTGATTTACGATATGGAGAGCAAATGAGATCCTGTACGTAGCGCGAGAAGCAACAATGCCCGTGATTTCGGAAGTTGGTGAAGCCGCAAGCGAAAGATTTCGATCCCGAACTTCAAGACAAGCGGAGGACCATACTCGGTCACCCTGGCGAGAATCATGATGCACGGCACGAGAAGCCGTGAATCTGCTCCGTACTTTGGCACTTTGCGGCGTATTAAGAATTCACTGCCACCTGTTTCGACTGGTATCGACGTGCGATTGGCAGCTGCAGTGGTTCGACCGAGATGAAGCAGCAACAGGGTCAACTGGTATGAGCATGGGACGCTCAGAGGTACTGCATTATTTGAGCCCCTGATTACCGAGACGAGAACGCGATAGAGTACTGAAGGCCCAGTGTGAGTCAGGTTCAAGGCGCTGACCCGAGTCCCCGGGGAACAGCAGTAGCATAACAGATGCGTAGAAATTAGGAAGCGCTAAGCGATGGAACATGCTAGAGGCGTTGCGCCAGCTCACGACTTGGTGATGGTCGGGGAAGGCGCTGAAGGCCGGGGACGGTTGTGCCCGAAGTCCGCTCAGATTCAGTCTTCCGTCCCTCTCGCGGCAACTATAGGACATCAATGGCACCTACCACTTTGATACAAACTCACTCACTCTTATTCATAGGATATGGTCCGCGTTGTCGCGGCTCGTCCGTTCTCCCCAGGCCCAGGGCGGCATATTCAGCCCGATCCACTTCGCGCTGATTCCGGTGCATCGGGCCCGCGAAAGCAATTCATTGCAGAAAACATGCAGCACGTGGTAAGGATCATGATAGAGTTTATGCTCACAAAGGCTAAGCCGGATGCAGTTCCCTTCCTCTATCCTAGCCACTCGCGCGTCAGCCTCGACCTGCCACAACGAGCTTTAAAACGAGATGGCTGCATGGCGTAGACCTCATACCTGGCCTCAGTACACCTCTACTCCTCATCAGTTCTCATATAATCCCTTAGAGATGCCTGCTCCCGCTATTCCAGCCAACGGTCGTCGGATTACACTTTCACCAGCCATGCCATTCCCCGCCGAACAATATGCTCTTCGACCACCGTGCTTCGATGTGTACGCTTTTAGCATGCTCGTATATGCTGGAGCTCACATAGTTCTTCAGCGGTAATGTGGCATCGTATCTTGGCACCGCGTACGTCGGTTACGGCGCGTACCCGTGCAAGATCGTTCCGTCGCAGAATCCCGCATGTCGACTATCGATGAACGGCCTAGAGGTCACTCACGTCGGGCGGTATGAGCTCCTGCCCTTCGACGCGTCGCGCATGGAATTTGTCCGAGCGGTGAACGGGTACCTGCCGCGGGGAAAACGCCCCGTCCCAGGTGGATACGAAGAGGACGGAAGGCCCCTGTATCACGCTGTGGCCATTTTGGGTGGCATGCGTGTTCCTGGGCGGACAGGAGAGCATTTGGTAAGTTATCCGTCCCGCAAGGAGCGACCCTCATGTTCTCCGTAGGGCGGCGCACTGTTCGCGCTTAGCGGCCGCGAATACAAAGTCCAGGATTATGAAATTCTGTGAGTTGTGTCGTAGATGCCTCATTCTATATTGCTCGCGTCTTGCTCATGCGACTTCATCGCAGTTGCTGGAGGTCCTAATCTGGAAAAACACATCCCCACGAGCACATGGACGATGACCCGATACCCTATTAGACGTGCCCTGTATCAATTTCCCGTCTACCTGCACCGTCATTCCTTGCGCTGTATCATAAACACCCGGCACATTTTTATCCTCGTTATCGTCCCATAGACCTGTATATTTGTAGCGTATTCGCCCGTACTGTACTATACAGCTAATCTTAATAATATCCTGGGTTACAGAGGTAGAATACGACTATGCGTTGTTGCATGCTGAATTTGTGGTCGGCCTGCACTGACCGACCATGCATGTACAGCCACTGGCAATGATCGACAGCCGATGATTCTGAAGGATCGCCGCGGATGCCGGATCTACCGCTCATCGCGGGTCCGGATAGTTCGGATAATCCCAGGACATCCCATCCACCGTGTTCTCAAGATATCATTGGCATTGTGAATGGGTGAGTTGATTTAAGTCCCTTTGATATGAATTTGAACTATACAATAAAGCTCATTTCTATCGCTCGCAGAGTATTTCAGGACCAAACGCACGCGGTGTGGCTATGTCCCGGATAGCGCGATCCTCCTCACATTTACTTACAGAGCAACCCGACTGCCCCGAGTGCAACGGAGAGCCATGCACATTGCCATTTAATGTTCAGGTAAACTCGCAATGGGCCCTGAATTGGCCTTCATCAGCACCCGAAGTTCAATCATATCCTCCCAAGCCGTGCAACCCTGCGTGCACCTCATTGATCAATGACGGCGGGCCCTTGATTTTGCCTTACCGTCAGTAATCCAGAAGTCGGACGCATACTAAGTATCTTCAATTGACATCTACCCTCACTGTGCAACCACGCAGTGCAAGTCAGTTTTCGACTGTCTGCGAGGCCCCGGCTCAGCTTGTTATACTCTGAGTCTATATCTTGCATAGAATATGCTATGAATAGCATAAACCGGGGGCTCAGAGAAGGAGCCAAGCACCGCCTCATAGCATTGAATTGCGCTCGCTGGCAGGCGCGATACTATAGGGTCTGAAGGTAGAACAACAATGGACACTTAATTCGACGGGTTGAGGGCCATGATGGGAATGTGGGTGAATTGATTCCGAGACGACGAGGGTAAGTACCATTGTTAGCGAGCGAGCGCGAAGGCTCAGCTGCGTGAGATTAGAGATCATGATATAACTTGTATGAAGGTGGTCCCTTCTGGCCAATTCCTAAGACCCCCAACATTGGGTTGATTACAAGGCTCACGATGAACCACAACGGTTCGTACCCGGATCCTCTCTTCACGTCATCGCACTGCGCATTGGAAATTATGCAGCAGTGTTCATGCCCCCGAGGGAGACTTATGTAGCTATCACTATTGCGTTAGATCCTGATGTCCGTAACGAGACGCAGGCCCGTAATCAGTTCGCCGACGGGTACGAGCGTCTCCAACGCCTCAACGCCAAGTACGATCCCGGCCTGCGTTTGTATCGCTGGTTCCCCATCGTGCCCAAGGTGTAGTCTATATCATGTCGAATGTGTCTACAACAGCGTTGCCTGTGTGAAAATATGATTTACAAACCCGCGCATTTCGTGCCCACTGCGCTTTTTCAAAATGTCGCCCTGCGTCGTCATTGACCAGAACTCACTCTCACGCTGCGGGAATGGGAGAAGACTGGTACCGTAGACCGACGCATTGCGCAGGCGTGAGTGTAGCGGCGCGCCGCGTTTCTCTGCTGCAGCTTTCTAAGGAGGAATTTCCTATATCTGTTCTCACGACACTCCTCGATGATCTGCCTTCACGTTCAACATGATCTCCTCTCGAGACTCTCAGGCTGAAATTTCGTCGTCCCAATCACTTCCACGTCGATTACTTAGACTCGGTCCTCACTCGCCGTTGTTGGTAATGATTTCGACGGGCAGAACAGTCTGATATGCATTTCCTCCTCAGATTGAACAGTAATTCTCGTGAATGGCTCATACGGTACCCATGGCTAGTCTGATTTATTCATAATCTCCATGGGAGCTAAGATTCTATGCATCGAACTTGATGAATTCGACGCGACGACAAACGGCTGGGCACGCTAGCCCGAGCCGGGTCCCTCCTTGAGAATGAGATCTGCCTGAACTCGGAGAGGTTGAATCCGAAGTGCAGATCCCAAGAACTCGCGGACTTTGCGTCCCCCGAAAGCGAGCCAGTGCCCATTTCTGTACGTTTCCTGCACAAATTTCCGGCAAGACTTTATAATAATCATTATTTACGCCAATTCTATTATAGACAGATCTTTAAAAAGCTATAGACAACAATATTGACCGATTCTGAGGCGGAGGTCCGTCCGTTATCAGCGTCCGGCATCACTGGAGATCTTCCGCTCCGGTCTGTCGTCTCCCGGCCACAGACGTTCCCGAGTAGCTGTAAGCGCACCATTCTGGTACGATTGCAGAAACCAATGCGAGGTAGACCAATGCGATAGGCGCCGATGCGCCCGCTGACAAACAAATGTCTGTTTGATCGAGGTATATCTGCTGCCAACTGGAGCGCGTCAGGCAAACTCGCCGCCTTGAAGCACGGGCAACGAACCTTGTGCCAGCTCAACACGCGAGTTTGCAGACGATGCCGGCTACCATCACCGACGAATTTCGCGCCCATTTCACCGGGGATATCGTGACCCCCGCCGACGGCGCGCTCTACGACACTGCCATCCAGCGCTGGGCCAGGAACGCCGCTCGCAAGGCGGCTGTCGTTGTCTACCCGAAGTCCAATGCAGACGTGGCCCTGGCGCTCAAGCTCGACCTTCCTGTTGCTGTTCGGGGAGGAGCTCACAGCGCCAGTGGCGCGAGTTCAATTGAAGGAGGTCTTGTCATCGACCTTTCGCGTTACTTTACAGGCGTACGCGTCGACGTGGAGAACAAGGTCGCATATTGCGGTGGAGGTTCAGTATGGAGAACGGTGGACGAAGAGGCTATCAAATACGGCCTCGCGACCGTGGGGGGCACTGTAAACCATACAGGTACGTCAATCCTCTCCCTTGAATGAATCCTCGCTTACAATATCTCAAGGTGTTGGAGGGTACGTATTCTGTAAGCAATGATCTTCCATTCGGCTGACCAAGGACAGCTTGGTTCTCGGTGGTGGCTACGGCTGGCTGACGGGCAAGCACGGCCTGGCCCTCGACAACTTCATCCACGTGAGTTCTCACAGTTGCAATATGACGGACGGATCTTACAAACTTTCAGGCCACAGTTGTTACGGCGTCAGGCGAAGTCCTCACGGCCTCGGAGACCGAAAATCTCGAGCTACTCAACGCACTGCGCGGCGGAGGGTGCAATTTTGGTGTTGTCACCGGTGTGTTTCTCATCCAGTGATTCATGGCGCTCGTATTCAGCTTTCGCAGAGTTTGGGCTTCGCCTGCACCCTCAAAGGCCATCCGTTTACTCCGGAGCGCTCATCTACCCGGGCGAGCCTCAGTTACTCGACCCCTTGCGCAATGCCTTTGCTACTTGGTGGCCTCAGGCCGGAGAAGATGAGGCGGCCATGTTGGTCGTTACTGCAGCGCCAGGCGGTGGACCCGTATGTGACATTGATTCCGGCGCTGCCACATAGCTCATCTCCCCCAGCCTGCGTTTGTCGTTTTTGTGTTCTACAACGGCAGTGAAGAAGAAGGAAAGAAGCGCTTTCAGCCGTTCCTCGACTTGAGTGAGGATGCAGCCACCCCTGCGTGAGACCAACACTTACATTACGATTTATCTTGAAGATCCTTTGGTAAACGCAGCAGCGGAGATCCCGTATGAGAAGGTCAACAGCCTCCAGGTACGTCTCGCAGAAGCCACCAGAATAGCGTTTTACTATTGTGCTGTCTGGTAGAACGAAGCTGTCACACCGGGCAGCTGCGTCTACATGAAAGGCGCCGGTGTCGTCCTCAACGAGCTCCTGCGGCCAGAAGACACGCGCATGCGCGAGGTCACCGAAATCGTCCGCGCTAACCACCCGTACGCCGGTGCCCTCTTCGAGTTCTTCCCGCTGCACAACGTCGTCAACCGCGACACCGCGGGAGCGCAAGCATTCCGCGGCCGTGCGACCAATAACCTGCTCGTCGTCTACCAGGGAAGGAGGGTGACGAGAAGGCGGGCGCTGCAGCGCCGAACGTCTCACGCAGTATCGCGACCGCTGCCGGAGATAAAGGCATTTCCTACGGCAATTATGACGATGGTCAGTGTTTAATCATCCACGTGGGATTCAGCACTCACAAGTGCGCATCCGTTAGACCCTGCCATCCGCAACGAGGCGAAGGCCCGTCATCAATTCGGCGACGGCTACGAGCGCCTCCAGCGCGTTAAAGCCAAGTACGATCCCAACCTGCGCTTCGACCGCTGGTTCCCCATCGTGCCCAAGGCGTAGACTAGAGTACTTTGACAAATGTAGTGTATAAGCCCGTCCGTGGTTGTCTCTACATGGTACAATAAAGTACATGCACAAGCCCGAAGTCGATGAAGGGAGCGGAAGTATTGTGTGATGAGGGCATGCGAACGATGCAGCAGGGGATATGATGCAAGCAAGAAGAATAGCGGCTGAGTAAAGTACTGTATGTCGAATGCGTCTAATGTTACAACCGGGAGACTCGGTCTACGGGCGCGCATTTTCATGCACGGTGCGTTTCTTGATGATGTCTTCGTGCGTCATCACAGAGCGTAACTCGCTCTCCAGCTGCAGATGGGTGAGAATGCGTACAACGCGGCTTTGCGCACACAGACCTTGACCAGCTTGTCCGCCTCCCACATCCTAGACGGCGCGCTCTCGAGGCAGGTGTAGAGCGCCGATATGGAGCGGCACTGCAAAAGCTTCTCCTCGGCTAACCGCAGAATAGCAATACCGATGCGGAGCAAGACGTCCTGCCCGTCGACCATGAAGATGTCCCAGACGCGGAAAAGAGTCTGCAGTCTACATCAGCCACAAGATACCTCACTGTCAACAACTCGGCACGCGCCTCGATGGGAAGACAGTCGGTGAAAAGCGAGAGGAACCATCCAAAGCAGATTGCGGAGATATCCACGTCCAGCTTGCCGATGTGCGCGTGCAGCCGGGGCATCAGCTCGCGCACGTAGTCCTGCAGCACGAGCGGGAACTCGCGCGAGGCCTGGAGCGACGGGGAATAGAATTCGGCGGGGAGCATGCGCTCGATGAGGGATGCCAGCGCCCAGAACGCCTCCTCCTCGTCGGCAAAGACGAGAAGGAGCGTCGACGCGACGAGGTTCATGCCCTGACAATAGCCAACCGCGGGTTCATCCTGCACACACACCGATCGATAAGTAGCGAAACTCAGCAGGATCGCGCACGCACATGCTATAAGCCTGCAACACGCGCCGCAGCTTCCCCACGCCCACGCCCTCGCCGCCGAAGAAGATGTTGAGCGGCATGGTGCGCACGACGTCCTTCTCGATCTCGCGGCGCGTCTCCGCGTCGAGCGCCGTGGCCGCGCGCGCGAGCAGCTCCTGGAACATGCCCGGCTCGCGCATCTCGAGCGCGCCGCTGCACTCGAGCCACACCTTCGCGCGGTGGCGCAGCGGGACGCCGTCGCGCACGAGCCGCGCGAACTCGCGCCGCTCCTCGCGCGACGCGGAGCCCATCTGCGCGACGAAGAGCGTCTCGCCGCCCAGCATGACCGCCTCGTCCGCGTGCGCGCCCGGCGCGAGCCCCGCGAACGTCTTCCCGCCGCCGCCCGCGTCTTTGCTGGCCTTGGCGGCCGCGGGCTGCATGGCGCGGTGCGCGTTCTCCGCGCGCGTGCGTAGGAACGCGTCCCACGCCGCGACGCGCGCGCGCTGCGTCGCGTCGTGGATCTCCGTGAGCTGCGCGAGCAGGTGCCGGATCGTCTTGGCGCACGCGTGCTGCGGCTCCGCGTCCCTCCCAGCCTCCCCGCCGTCCCCCGCACCGGCGTCCGCCTCGCCAAACGCACACTGGCACTCGCCCCGCACAACCTCCATACCCTCCTTCCTGACCTCGCCAATCTCCGGCCATCCCTCCTCGTCCTCCTCGTCGCGCTCCTCCTTGTCGCTGATCTTCATGCCCGTGAGGCACGCGGGCGCGGTGCAGCGCGCGGCGCGCGCGCGCGCGAGCAGGCGCACGTCGTACGCGCACACGTCGTACATGAACCCGAAGCGGTCCGTGTGCGGCGTGCGGCCCTCGCGCAGCGCCGCGCGCGCGTGCGCCGCGATCGGCTGCGCGTGCGTGAAGCGGAACGACGGCGACGGCGCGAGCCCGCCCGCGAGGTACACCGTCGGCGGCTTCGCGCCGTCCGGGATGATCGACTCCAGCTGGAACGTGCGCCCCGTCGCCGTCGGCGGCGCCGTCACCGTCACGCTTGCCACCGCCGCCGCCGCCGCTACATCAACATTAGACGGGATGCGCGTCGTGCTCTTCTTCTTCGTCGGCGCCGGACGCTCCCCGCTGGCTATTCGCAGCCGATTGAGGGTGGAGGCGGCCGACGCGCCGGGTGTGGAGAGGATGGCCTTCTCGGCGCGCTCGGGCGCGGCGTCGCGCTCGCGGTACGTCACGCCCTCGCGGCGCGCGTTGGCGACGAGCTGCATCGCGAGGCGCTGGACGAGCGCGCTCGCGTCGGGGTCGACGAGGATGCTCTTCGCGTCGCCCGTCATGACGCGCGTCGCGTTGCAGATGGCCATCAGCGCGCGGCCCTGCTGCCGCTTCTTGGACTTGCCGGAGGAGAATATCGATGACGCGGAGTCGGCGGGCAGCGGCTCCTGCGTCGTCGTGGTCGTAGTGAGCGTCGGCGCGGCTGCCGTGGAGGGCGACGTGATGGACTGCGTGGGGGATGTCAGGCCCGGGGGAGCGGCGGGACGGGCGGCGCGACGGCGACGAAGGATGATTTCGAACGGCGGTATGTCATCGCGGGCGCGGCGATGGAGATCGCGAGCGACGAGAGCATCGACCGTCGCGACGTCGTCGACACATTGCGCTGCCGCGGCGGGCGCGGCTCGGGCGCGGGCCTGCTACCCACATCCTCAACTTCCGCTCCCGCCGGAGGAGTTTCCGTGGTCGGCGTCACGGTCGACGCCTCGCCCACGGTGCCCACACTCGACGCCGTGGAGAACTTGCGCACGCGGCCCAGCCATCCGGTGCCCCACACCGACAGCCGCTGCTGGTCCTTCCTCTGCGGGTCGCCGGGGGCAACGCTGTCCGGGCTCGTGACGCTCGAGCGGGTGCTGGGCAGCCGCTCCGACGCGGAATCGTCTGCGCGCGACGCGCCGTCCTCCGCGGCGGATTCGTGTGTGGACGCGAGCGACTGCGAGTCTTGCGTGTGTGTGGATGCGAGGGACCGCGAGTCTATGGATTCGGATCCTCTTCGGGATGAGGATGTCGTCGTTGGGAAGGAATGGTGAATGTTTCTGCCATGGCTTCTGACAGGGATGCTGGGAGCATCTACAGTTCAAATACAGTGGTCAGCTCTGGCAAACGAAGTAGGAAAGCAGGCGTCGAGCACTCACATCGAATCCTTCGGGAGGCTGCGGCGTGTCGAGGTCGTCTGACTCCGTCAAGCACGCGTCCACGAAGCGCTGAGCGACCGCCCGGTCCTTGTCGGGCAACTCTCGCAGGAGCGACGCAGCCATCTCCCGCCGGCGCTTATCGCGCGCCACGAGCTTCTGGCGGTCCCTCTCGAGCGCCAGGCGCGCCTTCGCGAGCCTGTCCAGCGCCTGGGACAGCACGCGCAGCGACGTGTGGTACGTCGCCGCACCGGGCAGTTCCGCGAGGGCTGCATCGATCTCGTCGTCCGCGGAGAGCGTGTGCCATGGCGTGGACAGGATGGCCTCCTGCTGTGCCGTGGCTGGGTCGGAGAAGACGAGCGCCGGCGGTAGCGGCGAGCCCGGCGGGGTGGGCGCCGCGGAACCTGGGTCGGACGTGACGCTGAGCGCGTTGCCGCGCAGGACGGTGAAGACGGGCAGGCCGGGGCGCTGCACCAGGCTCGGCTCGGCGAGGTGGCCCGCGCCGTTGGCGCGCTTGCCGTACCCGCGCACGCTGCCGTCCCAGTTCGCCGTCACGCGCCGCTGGTGCAGCGTCGGCGACGACAGCTCCGTTGTTGCTGCCGATGGCGTCCCCACCACCGACGACGGCTTGCTATTGGCGAAATAGTTGGTCTGCGGCCGCGGGCGCGGGTCGCTGTCGCGCGGCGTGCGGGTACCCCGCAGATGCCTCGGCGTGCGCACGCCCGGGTCTTCTGGTGCCAGCGGATGCGACTCGGCGGGCTGGAGAGACGGCGCTGGCGCCTCTGGCGACGCCATAATAGGAATATCCTACTAGCTGCGTGCGACTCGGACTCGGAGCTCAGGCGTGTCGCGGTGATGATGATGCTGTACGAACTTCCGAGAACAGCAGCTTCGGGACGGAGATCTCCGGGTGAACAACAGCCTGAGTCTGCAGGCATGTGAAGCATAGAAACACCCCCAATCACCATTTATGCAGTCAGAATAGGGGGTAATTGATATCGAGAGACGTTTAGATGGAAAATTACACAGGTACAGTAATGATATTGGGTGTATTTGAGAATTGATTTCCTGCGGGTTCCTCTCGCCCTGTCTCATCGATATTAAGCAATCCCACTGGCAGATCACCAGGAAACCTTGACTCTCCTACATTGAGCCAAGCAGGGTGCAGAAATATGAGCTAGAAAGCTCGAGGCCGTGTTTCAGAGGACTCGACGGAAGGAGGTGCCCATGGACGTTATGTGCTGGACATCACCGGCAGAGGAGCAGGAGGAGACCCAGAGCCTCATCTACGAGTTTCCCGGGGGATGTGTGCGTATGTTGGTTGATCCGCGCGGTAAACGGCAATGGTTTGTGAACTTGTGGGAGAGGAAGTGGGTAGCTGGGAGAAGCGTCTGGGATGGGATGGGTGCGAAGCGATCTCGGACCACGACAGCCCGCCTTGCAATTAGTGATAGTCATTGAATACCCGCTATTGACGTTTCTTGACAGGAAAAGGGCAGGAGATTTGCGGAGCTCAAAATCGCGACTTGATCTTGGCCGCGGCGCTTAGATCATCTGGCTCTTCGTCTCTCGCCCCCGACATCGTCATGAGCCATCTCGCCCGATCCGCCATGAGCGCGCGCCTCGCAAAGCTGCCACACCTGCCGCCGCTGGGCCCCGAAGACGAGGGCGACGAGGAAGGCGACTCGCTCGGCTCGCTCTCGTTCCAGCCACCGTGAGCGCAGGCATCGCACCAAATACCCAACTCTAACGCTGACTGCAAACGGCTATAGGGCACCCCGACACCGCGCCGCCAGGAAGCACGAGCCCAACCCGGCCTACGCGCCGCTCTCCGCGGCGGGCTTCTTCGCGCAGGCCGTGCAGGTCGCCGTGCCGTCCGCGGGGCTCGACGTGCGCGCGTACTACACACCGCCGACGAGCAGCAAGGGCACGGTCGTTGTGTGCCACCACGGCGCGGGCTACAGCGCGCTGAGCTTTGCGCTGCTCGCGAAGGAGCTCGTCGCGCTCAGCGGCGGCGAGTGCGGCGTGCTGGCGTATGATGCGCGCGCGCATGGTGAGCTCAGACTCTCGTGCCTAATTCATATCTGAACTCTGACTTTGCCTCGTCGTCAGGAAAGACACAGGAAACGACGACAGACACGAATGACCTGGACCTCTCCCTCACCCGCCTCTCCGCCGACCTCCTCGCTCTGATCCAAGTGCTCTACCCGCGCCCGCGGAGGCGCCCTCGTTCCTGCTCGTCGGGCACAGCATGGGCGGCGCGGTCGTCGTGGACGCCACGCCCGCCATCCTCGACGCGGGCTACCGCGTTGTCGGCGTGTCTGTCATCGACGTCGTCGAAGGTGAGTCAATTTCATGTCCGCGTCGTGCTTGCTGCTGACGATGGATGAAGGTTCGGCATTGGAGGCGCTCCCGCATATGCACGCCCTGCTCGCCGAGCGGCCCACGTCGTTCGGCAGCGTCGAGGAGGCCGTCGAGTGGCAGTACGTCTGCGTCTTCGTATCTCACTGGGAGCAAGGCCGAGGATCCTTAGAGTATCTATTGAGTATCCCGACTTGACATTCAGATGAATGGCACGAGTTTCCCAAGAGTATCATATCCTGAACTACTCTGGAGATACTCTATACACAAGGTAATATATTGGATGAGTATCCCTTGAGGCACAAGCGTTCTCATGAGATACTCATTCAATATTCTACCTTGTGCATAGAGTATCTCCAGAGTATTTCAGGATATGATACTCTTGGGAAACTCGTGCCATTCATCTGAATGTCAAGTCGGGATACTCAATAGATACTCTAAGGATCCTCTACCCTGCTCCCTGTGTCTCTACACATCTGTTGTTCACTCAACTCACACGACGCCAGCCTGAACACGCACGCGCTGCGCAACGCCGACTCGGCGCGCGTCTCCATCCCCGCCATCCTGCACCAAGACGGCGCGCTGTGGACATGGCGCGCGCCGCTGCAGCGCACGGCGCCGTTCTGGGAAAGTCAGTCTTTACTCCTCATTCATGCCTTCATTCCTTTCCCTTACCCTTCATTCTGCGCCCTTGCCTCCTTTGCCCTGCGCTTTCCATCTTTCCTCACGCTTCCTCGCCAACTGCGTCTTTGCCACGTCCCTCTTGTCGCTTCACTTCTTTCCGCTTTCCCTTCCTAGGCTCGCGCTCCTCACTATACTGCTAACGCCCACCCCCGATCCGCAGGCTGGTTCACCGGCCTCTCGCGCAAGTTCCTCGCGACGCGCGCCGCGCGGCTGCTCATCCTCGCCGGCACGACCGCCTCGACCGCGAGCTCATGATCGGCCAGCTGCAGGGCAAGTTCCAGCTCGTCATCGTGCCCGAGGTCGGACACCTCGTGCAGGAGGTGCGTTCGCATTGCGATGGTGCCAGACGGTGCTCGCTGGTGCCGGACGGTGCCAGACGGTGCTAGATGGTGCCGGACGGGGCCACATGGTGCCAGACGGTGCCAGATATTGGTGTCAGTGCTGACTGCGCACTCTGAAGGACGACCCGGCGCGCGCGGCGGACATCCTCGTCGAGTTCTGGAGGCGGAACGATCGGGTCGTGCCCGGCGTTAAGAAGGTCGGCGAGTTGTAGGCTTGGCTCAGTTGGGACGAGGATAAATTCGTATGGTTACCAGAACTTGCCTTACCTGTCAGAATCGGACCCAATCTCCTTTTCCGGTTTCCCCCCCCCCTCCCCCGCCTTTATACGCTACTTTGCCGGACAGGACTTTTCGCGCACGTCACGTTCGGTTTTTACCGCGTCTACTATTTCTCTTCTGGCGTCATGTGCATGACCCCCGCGTCGACGCTGCAGTCCTGCTCATACCTTTGCGTCATCCATTCTACTAGAGTTTCGACGCTTGCGCCCGAACCTCGCTCGCTCGCTCCCAGGTCGGCCTGTTCAGCTATGACGACTATGCATTACGCATGCTCGTGCCTACACTTCTGCTTCGTTGCCTTCATCTTCAGATTGCTCCACGCGTTCGCGCACCGCTGCTACCGTTCGGCGCGACTACCACATGCAGGAGCTGTCGATCTTCACTTCCTGCACTCACCGCCTGGTCTTCGTGCATCGTACGCGATACTCGAAGACTTGGAGAGCGACAGGCTGTCCGACGCGAGATTCAAACGACATCATCATCTAGTGTGTTGCCCTGGCCAGGGCGACTGCGACCTGCACTGACAATATCGTGCTGTCATCGCCGTGCGTTCCTAGCCTCCGCGCGTACCAATGTGCCCACGTTTGCTGTTCGTCGTTCTGCTCGAAAGAGACTGTGCCATGCTGCCACTTTGACGGTCCGACCCTGCAGTGCATTTGTGAGGCTTGCTATTGCTGGGCATCATCACTTCTCGTCATACATGTGCGTATGTGGCCGCTGCGAGCTCCCGCAGCTATGTCGCTGTGGTAAGCTCCCAGGCCCATGTCATTCCTGCGCGTCATACCGCGTTTCGATCGTTCAGGCCTTCGCCTCATCCACCTGTGCAGCAGCCAATACGTCACCTTCGTACGTCGTACAGCTGGTCTTCCGTCTCGCGACGTATTACGCTGCGTGCTGCTGCAGTAACGCGTCACGCACTCACATCGGTTTTTGCTCATCCGTTCCCTTCCCCCTATAAATACGACACCCTCAACACCAGCATCTGGCAAGTCGGCCTGCGTCGAGAGCGTGCAACATGACATCGCTGTTCCTCTCGGGCTATCTAGCCTTGAGCAAGGGCCGGCGCATCTCATCGGAGAATCCGAACACGCACAAGACGACTCAGCATATGTTTTATGACACCGTGCTGCAGACACCCGGCGTCGATATTCCCGCTGAACTTCGCTACTGGGTTCCCGCTACTGAGCAGCCTCTTCCCGACGGCACCGTCGTCGACGTCCTCGCGAAGGTGCACGCGCCGCCCAACGGCAAAGCTCTTCTCGACGCCACACAGGTCCTACCCTTTCCCGGCGATCCTAACAGCGCGACTTATGAGGATGGCATTCCTGAGCGCCCGTTCCCGACTTTGATCGCCCTCGGTCACACCGCGGGAGCCGCGGAGACTATGGACGATGGTGTCTCCTTGGGCTATGAGGTTCAATGCTCCGAATATGTTCGAGATCAAAACAGGACGAGCAGAGTATAGTCCGTTTTTGTTTTTTTTTTCTAACTTCCTCGTCCGTCTCTTACCAATCTGTAGCTGCCGCTTCGACGGCACTAAGCCGCGATGGAAGAAAGCCCCACGTCCATCTCCAGGCACCGCGGTCTTCACGATCGGACTTGCGCACGGCCTTCATCTCGGCTCCGGTCATGTCATGCTAGATGTTGATCAGCTTTGTCTGAATGTGGGATCGTCAGGTCCAACTGCACAGAGTTCTCCTGCTCGCGTTGAAACTGGGGGTTCACCTGCAAAGCGCCGTCGTTTTCCGACGACTGCCGCGGCGGCTGCGCAGGGAGACGCGTCGTAAGCTGATAGCTCCCAAACTTTGTGACGCCTCTCATCCCTTTGCAGGAAAGCTTCCGCAAAGGACACCGTGTTGGCCGACGGGATTCCTCTGGAAGCGGACAACGGTGATGTTCAGGCTGAGACCCCAGCGCAGAGGTGTGTTACCCAGATTCAATTTGCTTTCATTGCGACAAACTGCACTGGACCCGGAATAGTGGATTGGTTGACATTTGTAAGAGATTAATAGACTGGTTTTCTGCAAGAATGAACGATAATCGTTTGAGGGTGGTTGTTAACTAATTTCAGGACCACCATTCAAACTATTCACTTGTTCAATGAGTATCGTTTGTGATATGTGAGAGAGTGGCACCGAGATTTCTATTGTGCCACATTCAATAGATTCTCTTGTATTCTTGCAGAAAATCATGACGGTAATCTCTAACAATTTTCGACCATCACACAATCACGGGCCCAGTGCTGACCAAGTAACAGTGGGGGCGACAGTGCCTCTGCTAAGAGGAAGCTCGCGGGCACCAGGCGTAAGGCTGCAGCGCGTCGCGATGAGAATGAGGAAGTCGAAGGATAAGTGAAGCGGGGGGGCGGGTTTTCCACAGAGCTAGATACATTATGTAACAGTCTGCAACAGAATGATTTTCCTTACTTGAGTGCACGCGAGTGTAAAAATGGTGTCTAGAAAACAATATACAACATTGGGAAAAAGAAAAGGAGCAGCCCCTATTCCGAAGAAATCGACACTAGCAAATGAGTCGATGACTCACCCGTGCTACGTCAATGAGAGTTGCATGCTCTACCTGTCAATCCATGACATTCTAGCCTATGCTTTTCGTTCTTATAAAGCGTGAGCTACTTAAGGCGCTCGACACCGTCCTTCCTCCCTTCACGCATACCCACCATGAATGCTGAATCCGTAACGGCGATGCTGAAGCAGCGAGGGAGTGTGTTTTGCGAAGTTGGGCGCACCATGGTTGTTCTATGCGTCCGTATCGATGACGTAAGTGCTCTGACGCTGTGCAGAGCTTTGGCGCTTACTCCTAGCCGTAGGTGACGGTCGCGCGCATTAAGATGCCTACCACAGACGACCCGGAGAATCTGGCCGACATTGTCGCTGAGGCAGCTCAAGACAGTGTTGCGTGCTTCTGCATATTGCCGCAGGGGCTTTTGCGCCGTGCTCGCGCCGTTTGAGGGTCCATGGAATTCGCCACCGGTACACGCTATGTAGACATTATATTTTGGTTTTCCGTCGTCATGTAATTTCTTTTCTCTTTTTGTTAAAGAGCCCATGCGGCAGTTAGCAGCCATTGTGTGCTCGCACGGTCTGGCGTCCGGCAAAGTGTATCGTCACGCCTATGACGACCGCTCGGAATGACATTCAAATTCCGCTCCCAACCTCTGTCATAAAGTTCACAGTCGCCTCGCGTCGATGCTCCCAGACCTGGCGCTCAATACTCGGTCGACTCAGCTCCATGCGGCGTCGTGCTGGCTGTAAGCGCGCGCGCTGTACGGTCTACATCACGTTATTGACACTGCGTAGTCTGCCCCTGCACGCATTACTCTGGGAGGGCGCGATTGGTTCGCAAGACAACGCTGGGCCCAAGTGATAGCTGCCCTATGCGTGCGTTAGATGTGCGTGCGGTTCCCCAAGTGCAGCCAACCATTTTTACTGACAAGTCCATAGTGTTACTACGTCGCCCTCGCCGGCGAAATTTTCGACGGCTTTCCCAACATCGATTGGTCTTACATCGCTCACCCCCGGTACGCCGGCAAATGGGTGCGCCATACGCTGTACCGCGTGCCGCATGCCAGCATCGTCTATCGTCGCCTCCGCCGTTGCCGGTCCGCCCTGGACGCCATGGAGTTTGAAGAGCATCTCGATCTGGCCAATTCGTCACGCTCGCCGCGCGCGGTGGAGAGGAGACGCGACCGATTCGAGCGTTGGGTGGTGACCCTCAACAACTTCCTCGACGCAGCGGACGTGGAGATCGCGCGCTGGATGCCGTAGCTGTCACTGTTCTGATCTTCGCTTCATCCTGACATGTATCGTAGTTCCCGTCCGCTGCTGCTGCTGTGTTTATCATAATCTTTTTCAGATAACTCTTCCGTTCCATCTTGAGTTCTGCGCAAAATTTGTTGGTTCACGACAATCTCGTTCTGTGGACTTTCGCGTACGCCTTTGGTGATGGTATGTGAGACACTGGCCATACGCATCAAGGTGATGACGCTGACCCATGACTTTTTCGCCCCGCAGCGACGGACGGGCTGCTCGTAGCACGGAATAGCCTCACGATGCGCTGTCACGGGCAGGTATATAAGCACTCCTGAATCCAGTATAATGGTCCCAGGTTCCATATATGACATACTCGGGTCCCAAGTCCCAATTTCAACAGTACACAATATTCCGGTCCCAAATATCCAGTCCCAAGTCCCAAGTTTCCCCGGTCCCAAATATACAGTCCCAAGTCGGAACGTTCCGGTCCCAAATATCCAGTCCCAAGTCCCAAGTTTCTCACATTCCAACTTGCACATACTTTGAACTTAGGAAATTCAAAATGGGACACACCATCAGCCCGCGGATATCCGGATCTGTCTCATTGTGGGATAATTGCCCCGCATATGAGGTACCCCACATATGTTCAAGGGGTGTACTACCCCAAGTTTCCAACAAGCACTGTAATATACACAATTTGGTGAGTCGACCACAAGCTGGACTTGTGGTCGCTCTGACACCTGGAAGAGTCACGCCTATGGAATCGCGCGATTACCCTGCTCGTCGACTCGGACATCAAGCTCGCGAGTGCTGCTCCTGGCGGATGCGCTAGGACGCACCTCCGGCTCGCATGTCCGCAGCGCGCGCACCCCACGCGCCGCAGCGCGAGACGCCCGTGCGCGAGCAAACGCTCACCGTGGCGCGGCTGTTGTTCACGCGGACTGTCTGGCTCCGCTGCACACGAGCACGACACGCCTCTGCTCGTGCGTGCTCCGAGCAGCCTACTAGCGTGCCCTGTACTGGCGCCGATGCGATCTGCGTGCGCCGGGGCGTGACGCACCTCCAGCTCTCGCAGACGTGTCGCGAGTTCTTCTAATTACGCGCGACCGTGACGCTCTGCGAGAGCACGCACAGGCTAGGTGGGC
This sequence comes from Auricularia heimuer, assembly GCA_002287115.1. Classification (NCBI taxonomy): domain Eukaryota; kingdom Fungi; phylum Basidiomycota; class Agaricomycetes; order Auriculariales; family Auriculariaceae; genus Auricularia; species Auricularia heimuer. The sequence goes on along the minus strand of NEKD01000059.1, from coordinate 20,145 downwards.
TGACGGAACGAGACGCGTATACCAGCGAACGGGACAGTATGCGGCCGGCGGGAAGACGAAGAGGCCGGCGCGTGGGCGAGGAGAACAGGTGGCTCGAGGCGGCAGGGACTGAGGGCAGATGAGCGAGCGCGCTGGCGGCCGGAAGCGCGCATCTCCTTGTCTGCACATCTCCGCGTCTGCGCGTGCAGGGCGGCAGCGAGCAGGCCTGCAGACGCGCAGACGGGCAGCAGCCAGATGGACGAGCGGGACAGCGAACTCGTCGGGCAGACGAGCGTGCAGAGAGAGCAGACGGGGGGGGGCGGGATGGGAAGGTGGGTTTATGGTCCGGCGGCGGTGTCGGTCATACAGACGAGCGGGCGCGCGGTCGTCCGCTTGTCGCATCTGTGGGTCTGGGCGAACGTCTGAAGCTGGCGACGCACGTACGCATCTGCGAATACTGAGTGACCGCGAAGATGGGCGGACGCCCGGCAAGATGAGCAAGCGGCACGCGGGAGCATGAGCAAGTGGCCGGCGTGAAGACGAAAACGCGGCCGGCGTCGGGCAAACGAGCGGGCAGGGGGAGAAAAACAGGCGGTGGCATGGGGCGGGCACCAGGAGGTGTTCGGTCCTGCGCCTCTGCGTCTCTGAGCCACGACGCCCAGACGCGTCTGCGTGTGCAGGGGCGACGGAGATGACGGGAAAAGTCCGGTGGACATACACTGAGATGAGCAGGCGGGCGGCGTTGGGAAGAGGAAGAGTAGCGGGCAAATGGTCGCTGTCAAGAATGACAGCAAGTCGGCCGTCTCCTGCTGCTCTCCCCATGACCAGCAGCAACGAGACACCCACCTATCAGATAGCCGCTGGCGTCGCGCACTTTGCACCGTCATTGGATCGTGCAACACAGGACGCACATGGCGTCGATGGCTTCGGCGCCAGCTTCGGCGCGTCCGACAACGGGGAACTGGGCGCCGCGGCGCACGGCGGACCTCTGCGCGCGACCGACGATTCGTGCCGTGCTGACATTGCGCTGAGGCTCAACGGAGGGCTCTCTGAAGCGGCCTGTGCGCTGCAAGCAGGCGGCGGTCTCGATGGCTTCGGCGTGGGCATAGGCCCGTCCGACGACGCTCTGCGCGACGAGCCGCAGAGCAACGACGGTGCTCCACCGTCAGCCGCCACGTCGGAGAGCAGCACCATCTGCGGTGCCGCGGGTTGCACGCGATCTTTCAATGAGTTCGACACGCAACAGCTCGGCGAGGACGTTGGCTCGCCCGATGACACTCAGCGCGAAGACCCGCAGAGCGTCGACATGGCGCCGCCGTCACCCGTTGCATCCCAGACCTGCCCTGTCGCTCAGGATGCAGCGTGGACCGCCGTATCGTCGGCTGTGGAATTCCAGGAACAGGCAGCAGCGGCGCCGCTTCAGGCGCCGGACGCTCAGCGCGACCGCCTGTCTATAGCTGCTATTTCAGCGCAGCAGTTCCACGCAGACAGCGGTTCCAATCAGTACTGTCTTCAGGACAGTACCGCCTTGCTTGCCCTCGACTTCGTCGCTCTCCCTATGGACGAAGAGAGCGTGGCCGTGACCGATGGCGATGGTGCCCCTTTGCCTCCTGCCGACAACTACCAGGTCAGTCAGGATTCCTATTAGTGTAAATTGTACTCACGTAGGTAACGCCGTCCAGAGCGCCGTCCACCACCTACACAGACGTCGCGTTATAACGCTGACTTCCGGCCTTGGTCACCTTGAGGTGCGTGTCCGGTGCTCGCCTGCTAGTCGGCTCATGTGCCAATTAATCAGGCAATTGGAGTTGTATTGTCTTTCTTTTCGGAGACGCTTGGCCCACGGCGAGTCGCTTGTCCGCCCTATTGCATGGCCAGCGTACTCGCCTTCGCGTGCCTTCCGGTCATCTTCGTGGTCACTATGTTCCTCATCTTCCGATACCCCGACCTCGCAGAATCAATCAAGACCGTCGCAACCGCAGCGTCCGCTCTCGCGTACACGTTGGCTGTTGTGCTTGCATACGCCTGCGTAAAGTCGCACCGCCGTCGCCGCCGCATTCGCGTGAGGAACGTCAGAAACTTTTCTTGATATTCCCCGTCTTTCTTGACCCCATGCCCGATGGGCAGCTCTGAACTGTCTTGCTTTTTACTCGCAGCTATCTTGTACTCTTCAGCGCTTTCTCGATGAATAATGTCCCGAGAATGCAGATAGAAAAAACAACACCGCTCAACTTGCGTCGATATTGGCATCCATTTAGTATTGCACTGCAGATTACAGTGGATGGTATTCAGACTAGACCCGCCAAACAGCATCAGCGACGGCGAAGTGATCAAACCAACATGCTACTCACCTCGACCAGTGACGACGAGCAGTTGGCGGGAGCGGTGAGTGGAACAGTCGAGAGAGCAGACAGTATGGTCGGCTTGCAGTAGTTGCGTGCTGTTGTGTGGGATGCTGCCACGAGCGTGCGCGAGCCAGCACGAGTAGACCATCCACACACCATTTGAAGCCAACTTGTGTCTTCAGCATGAGATTCAAAGCTACATATTTCGTCTGCGACTTAGCTCGTGGACGCATCGACATCGAACGCCCGTCCCATAGCCGTTCTTCAGATTTAATAATAACCAACCCGGAAAACTCGGGAGGTGGACGTCTATGGTGCTGGAGCGGTACATCCAGCCTGTCGAGTAATCATCACAATCCAGACGAATTAGACCTGACGCGTCGCAATGGTCAACACGAGAGCCAGACGCACCATTGACCAAGGCCTTCCCAAGAAATTTTGCCGCATGCGTACCTCTCGACATCTACCGGAGTCCAGGACTGACTCAGGCGCGTCCCGGCACCATGTCACTTCAGCGCCCGAGTCTCTCCTCAGACATGCACCGCGCTGCCGACGAGCGCGCCATGGCGATCAAGTACCGCGCACTGGCACTCCAGCATCGCGCCCTCGCGCTCGAGTGCCGTGCCCTCGCGCTCGAGTGCCGCGCTCTGGACGCAGACGAGTATGCCATTGCCATCGAGCGGCGCGGCCCAACGGAACCCGTAGCCGTGAACCAAAACTTAAGTGTTGCCGCAGAGGCATACGTCGCCGCCGAAGAACCCGCCGTTGCCACTCTGCAGAAATGTCTCGTGGCCGCACATGCTCAGGCCGTGGCCACAGAACATCGCGCCGAACACCGAATCGTCGACCCTTATGCACGTCCCACCGCCGCCGAGCAGCAGGTGGATATTGGCCTCGTCGCTGGCCATCCGCTCCATCTCGTCGCCGAGGTGTTCGTCGACCCTGCTAAGGCACAGGCCGCCGCCACTCAAGAGGTCTGCGGCCCAAACCATGAGCTTGCCCACAGCGCGCTTGTCGACACCCACACCAAGAATGTCGCCGTCTTACTGACGGTGGCTCATCAGCAGCAGCGCGTTCCGGATGCCAGCATGCTTGCATCTGCCCGTAACCAATTAAAGAGCCGGGAACAGGGCATTTCCGACCCCTCGCCCGTCGACGATGCCCCGCTTGCAGCGACGGTGGTTGACGTCCCTGCCGTTCCAGAGCAAAATCTGGTGCCAGCTTCGCTTGATTCTCCCGCCGTCCCTGTTGCAGAGCGCGTCCTCAGCGTCGTTGAGCGCGTTGTAGCCGTTGTTGAGCACGTCATCGGTGTCATCGAGCGCGTCGTCGCCGTTGCACATCGCGCCTGCGGTCTCATACAACGCCTCGCTGGTGTTGTCCTGTCCTTAAGTTCTACCGTTCACGGCAATTGAGTAAATGTATCATGTCTCGTACGGTTATCCTGCTGTTTTACGTTCTTGCTTAACCTCCAAATGAATCGCGCCGTTTTAGCTGTCACAGCGGTGCTTCGTGCTTAACATACTCTTGCGGGCATCAGGGCCTGCAGGAACAACCATGACAACATACAACTGCTTACTTTCTCAAATGCCACTAGATAGGCTCGGCTGTCTCAGCAGCAAGGTGTCAATAGCTCTGAAGAGCGCGTCACCGCCGTTACCAAGGGCGCGTCCGACTGCCAGGAGGAACGCGAGGTCGCCACTGTGGAACGCGCCATAGACACCACCGCTGCTGACATCCCTCCTCGACCAAGAGGCGCCCCACCGACTGTGCCGCCGCTCTCGTTCGTCGGCTTGTGGGCCCGCTGCATAGTCCCGCAGCTGCCGTAAACCCACCGCCGTAATCGAGCTTGTCGCCCCGGGGCGCGAGGCTCTCTGCCACAGCTTTGGATCAACGCGCTCCCGACGCTGCAGAGAGCATCGAGCCGTATCCTCACAGCACATTGCAGAGGCGGAAGTGCGCACTGTTGCCGTCGACGAGTGTGCTGCCACGGCAGACCATTGTCTCGTCATCGCTGCAGAGCGCGAGGCCACTGTCCAATAGGGCACTGCGGCTCCTGCAGACGCCCCAGCCCGTCTTGTCTCTGTCATACACCACGTGGAGCCGGCGCTGAGCACGAACACGCCGGCTCCCATGCTGAACCTGCTGCACAGCGATGAGAGTCCGTGACTCTCACCTCTGCGCCGTAGGATTTTGTCGTAGAGTCCACGTCGCGCGCTCCGACTCATGGTGCATGTTGGGGAGGTCTACCACGTCCTTGAGCGTGAATTCCGCTACGATGGCCCGCGCGTAGCGTCTGCGACATTGGTGAATCCGCGTCTAGTGGAGAAATAATCCAGACTGACGTACCATCTCGTAGACTGCACTTCACCCGCACTCACTCATGGTAGATGTTGAGGATTTCGAATGCGATCTCCAGGCCGTGTTGCGCGACGATGGACCGCATCTGGCTGTCTGTGACGAGCAGGTTAGTCCGCAGGTCACATGATGATAATGACTAACGTACCTTCGTGTAGACTGCACATCGCGCGCAGTGACTCGGGACGGACGTCGCAGCTGCCCGCCACGTCCTCCAGCCATATTCGCACGTAGATGGAGCGCGCGGGGCGTCTTTCCATTCCTCTCTAAGTCCGCAGGTATCATCGCGATAATAACGGCTTACGGACCACGGCGCACGTTCCAGACAGCGCACGCAGACGCGGTGTAGCCGTTGCGGACGTCCAGCGCAATCTGCAGCGCGAGTTACGCGACGAGCTCGCGAGCTCGTGGTCTAGAAGCTTCAGGTGAGTGCGCGGGCTGCACCACCATAGTAACGGCTGACATACCTTTCGACCGCCCGCAGGCGCCACGCTCATACTCGCCTCACTCAGTCCTGCGCGAATATCGCATTGACAGCGTGAGCATACGTCGATGCAAACCTGCCAGTCAGTCGGCATCCAGCACAATCATCATAATGAACTGACGTATCTCCTGCCAGCCAACGCGCGGCACACAAAATCGTTCTATGGAATGCCCGGATTGTCAAGCGATGAACGGCACGCGAAATAAGCGGGACGGCGTACCGGCATGGGCGTCGTGTGCGCGAGGGTGGATGACTGAGTCCGTGTCGCGACTTGCGCATTCGGACTCACAACGCGCGAGTGCAGACCCGGGACGGCGTCTGCATTGTTGTATTGCGGAATGCGCGGCGTGAGCTGGGGTGTGCCATGGCAATGCAGGCTTGGCACTGCGCGCGTCGCGTGCGAAACCGGGCCCATTCCGCGCACGCTTGGGCTCCAGTGTTGTGTGTCACCCGTGTCCAGCAGTGCGGGCTGGCGGCGGCCCCGCAGAGTGAACCGAAGTCGACCGAGACAGCGCGGCCTTTGCGGTGGTCGATGCAAATTCATAGTGTGACCCAAGTATTCCCACGGTCGTCGTAGGCGTCGGCGATGCCCAGGACGACCGGCAACACCCACAAACCGTTTCCGCAATCCGCTCAGTGCCGCCCCTGCCATCGTTTGACCGGCCATCCTTGCTACCTGGTTCCTTCTGCTCAGCCTGACTGTAGACTTGATCAATGCCGTACTTCACCTTTGCCTCTGCATACCGTCTGACGGCGCCAGGAGAATTGCGTCGTCAGCTGCATGCACGTTCCACCATCCCACTCCGCCCAGGCATCACGTTGTCCACCTTGAAACCCTTCAGGTTCACCAAAGATACCTCGGTCGGCCACGATCTGCTCGGCGCCGCTGGACAGCCTTTCCATGCCGACCCAAACCGCGAGGAAGATTTTGTTGCTGCTGCAGAATACAGCGCCAATGAACAAGTACTGGCTGCTGAACGTCGCGTCTTTGCCGCCCTAAAACACTCCAACGACCGCGTCCTGGCCGCGAACGAGCGTGCCACCTCCGCCGAAAATTCCGCCGATAAACGCGTCCATGCTGCAGACGTTCGCGTCGGCGTCGCCGACGATCTCGCCGGGAAACTCGTTGCACTGGCTGATATTCGCGTCGCTGCCGCCAACAATCGTGCCGCCGCCGCTGAACGACGTGCCGCCGCCGTCGAAAATCCCGGCGCCCTCGTCGACGCTGGTCCTGACGATCTTTACGAGGTACGTCTTTCCCTAGCTTCGTTCAGGTTTTGCCTACAGTTGTCCTGCAACACCTCGCAGCGCACGGCCTGGGTCCTGGCAAGATGCTGTCGCTTTCTCCGCCTAGGCAGCCGTACCGGCGTCCTGTTTGACATGGGCATGATCGGGTGCATCGTTCTCTACATGCGGCTGTGGTTGACGCACGGTCAGCGCCCGAGTGACGCCCTCCTCATTATTGCTGGTATTTTCAAGTGCGTCGCCCGCACCATGCGCCTAATGTAGTTCTCTTTATGCTTCGTCCTCTTGCCCACCAGTTGGCCGCCTGCTGTGCCGATTGGACCTGAAAATCTATTCATCTTGCTGTGTTCCGCCTGGCTTCCGAACGATGGTTCATCAGACTCTGGCCAGCAAAGCGCTCTCGCTGCCAGACAGTTTGGAGATTCCGCCAAAGAGAGTTGCGCACACCGCGCTGCGTCATTTTGGCAATGGTGTGGTAATCATGGTGTGCAGCGTGCATGAGCTGCGCGAAAATTTACTGTGAGCTTCTCGTCACAGCGCGCATAATGAATGTGCTCACCGTACACATCAATCAACTGCCCTGCTTGTTGCGATGCTGCTCGCCGATGCTCTCCAACGGCAGTCGCAGTGTGCGAATTGGCGGGCGGTGATCTGTCCGCGAAGTAAATGAGTGCATCGTTGCGTGCACATAGTCGCTCGTACTCACATCAACATGGGCCGGCCCATGCGCACCATGATTCCGCCATCATCGACGTCGGCTCTCCTCTCTCCAAATGCAGCTCGCGGCAGGTGTGGCCTCCAGCCCAGGCGTCCGCCTTGGGTGGATGACACTTGAGTCGGACAAGACTCACGCTCTGAACGGCTGCCCTCGAAATTAGAACACGCCTCGTGCGAGGGCCGACTGTGCTCACACCGTGCAATGCGAGCGGGATGAAACTGGCACAGGGACCTTACGAGCGTCTGAGACTAAGTGCCAGAGAGACCAAATATGAGAGGTACAAACCTATGAAACACCCCAATCGTCTTTCGTCGAAGTTTTGTCCTGCGAGGCCTCAATGCGAGCTCACACGAATCTCGCGCGCTGGAAACCATGCCGCTGGACTGATGTATTGCTTATTTTCTTGCGATCTTGAATTTTTGATGCCTATCTGCCACTCAAAATACTGTTGCGTATTCTCCAGGCTTCGGTCTTCTTTATCTTGCACTTTCGCGCCCCCGATGATTCTGTCGGTCTTATGGAAAACATGCTCCGTCAATTGATTGCCGTCTGATAAGATGAATATATTGGGCTTACCTTGCGTCTCCCTGGTCTTCGTACTGTGCTTTGCATGGAGATGGTCATCCAACAGCGTCCTGTCGTTATCCCCGCTGTGACCATGGACCGTGCTGGTGGAACCATCCGAGCAACACGGGCGTCCCACTTGACAACGCTCGGCCAATACTGCAGATTGCGCTGCTGCAGTTTGCAGTTCCGCTGTCTTCGAGCGCCGACGTAACGCCTTGCGCGAGGCTCATTCACGTGCAGTGTAGGCCAGCGCAAGACTACGTTCATGAACGAGGAAGCGCGTTGACCCGCACTGCCCGGAAACCAACGTCTTGCAGGTGCGCAGAGGACGGTCACTGTTGAGCCCAGTGAGCTGTGCTCACTTTTCAGTTAAAAGCTTTCCAGACCTTCTACACAACTCGCCAACTCCTCCCTGGATTCATCGGCGGTCGATAGGTCGTCAACTAAGAGTCTGCCTGTCAGATAAACCTTTCCCTCTGGCCGGATGAAAAAAAAAAACTTACCATGTCCCTTATTGAACCGTGTCGCTCGGCTGACCGACGATTCCTCCCCTGCCTACATTACCTATTCCGTTCTCTGCACATCATGGTGCGCTGTGCTGCTCGAGTCAATGTCAATAGTGCACCCGCTGCACCTACCATTTTTCGACGCGCTTGAATGTTACATACAGCTGTTCAGTCTTATCTACTACAGTAAGTTAGATGGTCTCGTCATACACAATACACATTAGTCTTGCGAGTTTTCTACAGCGAAGGGGGGCGGAGGTCTTCTGCAGGGCAACGGCGCCATGCGCCCGCGGTGGTCGTAAAAGGTTTGCTGGTAGCAAACCCAGGCGCTGCGTTCGAGCTCTCGGAACTCGTCTGATTCGAGCGCGGGCGCGTCATTGTCGGCGTCCCAGTGATCTTTCCAAGGCCCGAGCATTTCGCTCGCCCGAGGCCAGTACCTCATGAGCTCTGCAAAGGACCGCAACGCGAGCAAGCGCTCGCGCGCATTGCTCGAGCACAGCCAAGTTTCGCGAGTCGGCTTGACCATCTCGATCCCGCCTGCCCAGCAGTCCTTCACCAACCCATAGTACTCGAGGGTCGACACGGCCTGGAGCTCGGGGATGTTGCTGTACCAGCGACGCATGCTCATGGCGAGGTCGAGCATGTCGTAGCGGAACTCAAGCTCGGCGAGCTCCCAGACGATGTAGCTCACCCAGTTGAGCGGTAGCGATTCCTCTGAATCCCACGGCGGCGGCGGCAACTCATGGCCGTCGAAGGTGCACTTGTCCTTCAACTTTTCGAGCAGTGGCCTCAGCGAGAGCAGCCGCTCGGCTTTCTCGACATCGACAGCGTCCTGCCCTGCCGTTATCGTCGCGTGAGCGACGTCGAGTCCGAGACGCTTGACTATCGGCCGCGACTCCCTGTTGGGCATGACGCCCTTGATGATTTCTCGCCATTGCTTCGTTTCGAATCCCTCGTCTTCGTCGATCGGGTCGCTGGCGATCTTCGCGAGATAGTATGGCCGGATTTGAAGCCACCTGAACAGGCCCTGGAAGACGTTGCGCTTGCTGGTCTTCTGCTGGACGCTGCGGTTCGACCACGCCTTCGCGAAATAGTCCAGCGTGGGCATCTTGTGAATCGTCTTCGCGCCCTTGTGAAGCTGCGGCACAGGATTCGTGCAGCCCGCGAGTCGGGCTTCGCGCTGCCTGCTCTTGTCGACGTACTGTGCCGCCTCTGTCCCAACCTGGAGCGTGCTCGGCCAGTCCGGGAGATCATACTGCGCCTCCCACCGCGTGGTCATGCGAATCAAGAGTCCCTTGAGCTGCGCGCCCTCGGGCATCGATTTGAGGGTCTTGTGCAGCATCGTGTTCCGCTGCGCATTTCGCTTTCGGCGCACCGGCGCAGGAGCGTCCGCCGCGGTAGGAGGATCTTCTCTTACGGTTAGCATGAATCCCAAAGTATTTCTCCATTTTGCATACCTTTCCGTTTTTGCAGCAAGCTGCCCAACCTCATCACACCGCCCTCCACCACCGCCGGTTGCGAGCTGTCCAACCTCATCACACCGCTGTCCGACCCTGCTGGCTGGTCCGCTCCTGCTATCGCTATATGCGGGTGCGGCGTCTCGTCCTCCTCGTAGTCGGGCAGGTCGGCGCCGTCGTCGAACGCGGTGCTGTACATCCGCTGCTGTACTCGCGGGACTTCTGCTGGCTGGGAGATCGCCTGTTGAGATATCGGCGTTGTCGACGTAGTCGCGCCCCTCAAGTCTGGCGTCTCGTCCTCGGCCACAGTCGCAGGCGAATGATTTTCCGCGGTCGCCGTCTGTGTCACGCCTTCTTGCGCACTCGCGAGCGGCGCAATTACCGCCTCGACCGTCTCCGAGGCGCCTTGCTGCTGCTGGGTGGAAACGTTACTTGAGTGGGGCTTGAGCAACCAGCGCGGTGGTCGCCTTTGCTTTTGCGACTGAGCCAGCTTCCTCATGGTCTGCTCGCGCAGCAAGGCTTCATAGTCGGAATCGTCCTCCTCCGGTTCAAGACGCGCGTCGTCCGCCTGCACCCAGCCATCATCCGATGCGCCATCCGCGTCGACGTGACGCGACGTGGATGATGTAGAGCGCGCCGGAGAGCTCGCGCCAGTGTTCTTGGGTGGCGTATCGGGTCGCCGGTTCGTGACGACCTCTCTGCCAACCTGAGCAGCACCTGCAGGCTGCCACGCTTCATGCTGGAACCCGATGTCCGACTCGTCGACGTCAAACGCAGACGGGGCGCCATCGTCGACGGCTTGACCTTGCTCGCCTTGAAACCTGCGTATTGTTTAACTCCAGTGATAATTTTCTTTGTATAATCGCGCGTACCCTGCCTCAGCACCACCTGGACGCTGCCGTGCTTCATGCTGGAACGCGACGTCCGACTCGTCGATGTCAAACGCAGACAGGGCGCCATTGTCGCCGGCTTGACCTTCCTCGCCTTGAAACCTGTGTATTGTCAACTCCAGTGATAATTTTCCTTGCATAATCTCACGTACCCTGCCTGTTGTTCCTGATGCACAGCTGCCATCGCCGCCTCGTGCTTCTCCTTCTCCTCCTGCTGCTTCCGCGTCGCTGCTTGCGACGCGGAATCGTGCCCTTTGCACGGCGCATCCTCGAAGACTATCTCGTCCAACTCGGGGACCAAGCCATATGACAGAACCGGCACCCCGTCTTGACGATGTAACCGAGTTCCGTGCTTGGTCGAATTGTACTTTTCGACCCACCACACGGGTACGCCGTACCGGGCGAACGTTACAGCGTCATCCTGGTTTTCGACGAAGACGCCCCAGGAATCCCTCCGATTGAAGTATCGGGTCATCCGGGCGACTTCGCCCCTCGTCGGCTCAAGTTGACGATGCTTGTCATACATGCTGAGGTCGCGCATCCTGTAGAGGGCCTTGAGGTATTCGATGTAGCCTCTAACTTCGAGGATACCGCGCTGAAAGGCGCCGAGCGCGCAGCGCAGGACCCACTCCGTCCCAGACTCGGACACCACGTACGCCATGGCGGACGCGGTATGTTCCCTGTCGATGCCGCCGGAGTATTTCTCCCACTGCCTCCAGAAGGGTTCATGCGACCCGGCCATATCCCTCGCCTCGTCCCAGGCGAGGTGCGTGCGCGTGGCTTCCTGACGAACCGCTGCCCGTACACTGTCTCGAAACCTCCAAAGTCCCTCTGCCGCCGCAACCGTGTGCCTTTCCTTGTCGAACCTCATCCAGGCGATGTCTTGATCTGGACTTTCGGCCGTCTTGAAAAACCAAGTGTCGTTTCGCTCGAACAGGTGTCTTTCGTCGCGCTTCCAGGGCCGCAGCATCGGGATGAAAGCCATATACGGCCTCATGCGCTCCGACGCACAGTGTTGCGGGAGCCACTGGCGCTCATGGATTCCATAGCGGGCGTCTGCCCGCAGTTTTTTCTCTGGGTCGGTCGGCGGCGGCGGCATAATCACGCGGTTGGAGTAGACGACCCATGTCGGGTCGTCTATGGACGGCCAGTAGTACTGGTATGGCGTCCATGTCGATTTCGCGTCCTCCGTCTCCCCCCAGGCTAACGCCAGTTCTGAGGGCGGCGAAGGTGCGCGCGGTATCGCTGGCGGTTTCCTCGCCTCCCAGAGCTCCCACGCCACGCCGACGAGATGTTGCAATGTGGGATCTCTCTGCACGGCGTCGATAGTCGGGATCATGCCCTGGTATTTCTTCGGGACAATCAGCTGAAACGAGGGATCGCCAAAGACCCGGCCGCCCTCCATGTATTGCCGCCAAGTCATCGTCGTGCCCACGACGAAGCCCTTCGTGCCGTGGTACTTGTTGATGCTGTGAAATACACCGTCAGATCTGTTTGACAGGTACCGTTGAGCGGCTCACTCATAGCCCGCCAGGTCTTCAATGGTCAAGTCTTCTGGCCGTTTGACGGGCTCCCTACGTACATTCAGGACATTAGAATATACATTTTCAGCAGTGCTTACTCTTCCGTTCGCGACTCGTCCTCGCTGGCTCGTCCAAGCCGCTCCCTGCGCTGATGTCAGCTGTGTTAATTGGCGAGTTGACAGACACGCACCGCTCATCGTTCCCGTGCCTCAGCTCGGGCGCCGTGCGAGCTCCGTCGCCGCTGCCGCCCTCGCTGCCACAGCATGAGTCTCGGTCATCGTGTCAGCGTCATTGATGTTCCTTACCCTCGAGACCGAGCGGCGCCTTCCCGTCGCTCCATCTCCACGCGCTCCCGCTCCTCCCTCTGTCGCTCGAGCTTCTCTCTCTCGCTCTGCTCCCTCCTCGTCCTCCACGCCTCCATTTCCGCTTGGTTCATCCGCCGTTTCTTCCACTTTGGCATCGCGCTTCGCGGAATTCAGTCTGTATCGGGCGGTGAGCATCAATGAGGATGACTGGTCTCATTCGAGAGCCAGCTGTACTCACATCCGTAGTATGAGCTGATCTGGGCTGCGACGCCGCCGATGCGACTTGAGCTTTGTCTAACAAATGTCTGCGCTTGGTACTCACGGTGACACACCTCGTCTGCGGCAGGCGGCGGGTGTTTTGGTTCGCTGTGAAATATAATCAGCTTCGAAGAGGATGGCCTTGAGCCAGGCGAGTTTTGCGTCTGCATCGACGCGCGACTTGCGGTCGCCCACCGCGAGTGAAGCACTCGCCGCAGAGCAGGCCGTACACCCGATCGCCAACGTCTGGCCTGGACCCCGAGCTTCGCTCTGCGGCGAGGTACATCTCGTCTACGACCGAGGCATGCATGATGACAGTGAACAAAAATCTACTCACAATTCTCGTGGGGGTGCTCGATGTCGACAGGGACGGCAGTGCTCTGTCGAATTTCATTAGCATCGAAGACCATGACATTGAGCCCAGGCGAGTTTTGCGTCTGCATCGACGCGCGACTTGCGATCTCCCACCGCGAGTAGGGCACTCGCCGCAGAGCAGGCCGTACACCCGATCGCCAACGTCTGGCCTGGGCCCCGAGCTTCGCTCTGCGGCGAGGTACATCTCGTCTACGACCGAGGCATGCATGATGACAGTGAACAAAAATCTACTCACGATTCTCGTGGGGGTGCTCGATGTCGACAGGGACGGCAGTGCTCTGTCCAATTTCATTAGCATCGAAGACCATGACATTGAGCCCAGGCGAGTTTTGCGTCTGCATTGACGCGCGACTTGCGGTCGCCCACCGCGAGTGAAGCACTCGCCGCAGAGCAGGCCGTACACCCGATCGCCAACGTCTGGCCTGGGCCCCGAGCTTCGCTCTGCGGCGAGGTACATCTCGTCTACGACCGAGGCATGCATGATGACAGTGAACAAAAATCTACTCACGATTCTCGTGGGGGTGCTCGATGTCGACAGGGACGGCAGTGCTCTGTCGAATTTCATTAGCATCGAAGACCATGACATTGAGCCCAGGCGAGTTTTGCGTCTGCATCGACGCGCGACTTGCGATCTCCCACCGCGAGTAGGGCACTCGCCGCAGAGCAGGCCGTACACCCGATCGCCAACGTCTGGCCTGGGCCCCGAGCTTCGCTCTGCGGCGAGGTACATCTTGTCTACGACCGAGGCATGCAGGACGACAGTGAACAAAAATCTACTCACGTTTCTCGTGGGCGTGCTCGATGTCGACAGGGACGGCAGTGCTCTGCAAAATTTTATTAGCTTCGATGACAATGGTGTCGAGCCCAAGCGAGAATAGTGACTGCGTCGACGCGCGACTTGCTGCAGAGCCTGCCGCGTGACCTGATCGCCTAGGTAGGGCGTGGGTCTCGCAACCTGCACTGCAGCAAGTCTCGAGTGTCATGCAGCCACAGAAACTGAGTGGCGGATAATATCTCCAGCAGCGAGTGAAGCGCTCGCCGCAGAGCAGGCCGTACACCCGATCGCCAACGTCTGGCCTGGGCCCCAAGCCTTGCTCTACGGCGAGCGACATCTCGTGTGCCACCCAGGCAAGCAGAATGACAGCGAAGAAAATCGTACTCACAGTTCGCGTCGCGGTGCGCAATGTGGACTGGCAGGGGAGAACCCACGTGTGCGCGCGCCAAGTTGGGTAGATGTATTACCTGCGCTGCGACTACGGCCACAACTAACGTCTAGGGTGACCGGCGCAGAGCAAGGCGGGGAGGGGGTGGGCTTGCGGGGGTGCTGATGGCGTTGGACGCCGTGAGCGGTGGTGGTCGGGAAGATATCGGCCAAAGCCGAAACTGCCCAGTCAGACGGACTTGGGCGAAAATCCGCCCAAGTCCAGCGCCGAAATGCTTCCGGACCTGCCTCCTGGCATTGTTGACGGTGTCCTTTCATGACACCTGCCTTCCCAGTTCCTATTAGACAATTTTGCTGTCAAAATGAGGTTAAAATCCACCGTCCAAGACATCGCAGTCTGATTATTCTCACCCTGAGCTTCGGGCACCAGCTATCAGTTCTAATACCTCCGTGAATGAGCTCCTGCACTGATTATTGTAATTCTCTGCCCATAAAATCTGCCTTCAAATCTCTGCGGCGTCTATACCACGACACTTAACACTGTGCCCACTGTACCCGCGGATCACGTGAGCTGTTGACGCGCCGACGCGTCCTGGGCAAATCTGCGCTTTCGCTGCTGGCTGGCCGTAAGGCTTCACATGAGCCCGCACTGCCCGTCGCCGTGCTTCCAAGGCGTCAAAACGCCTTATCCGACACACAAGTACAACCTACACGAAACAGATTTCGTGCAGGCGTCCCAACGCGCAGTTCGGGCTGATGTGCCGCAAAACGTCCAGCCCACAGCGAGGAGCTGCAGTCACGCGCGGAAATAGAAGTGCCGCTGCGTGCGGTAGACACTGCAGCATTGGCTCGCCGGGTGTGGAAAGCGGCATGCTGGTAGCAGGTTGACCGTGACAGGAACGCGCCAACTCCGCGTTCCTGTCACCAAATCGGGCTATGATCTAATCTAGATCGCCGGATTGCTTCCGCGCCACATTCGCCGCTCCTCGCGGTGACCGCACTGCGAGTGCGTGTGCAGAGTCTGAGCGCACATAAACGCCTCAGCTGGGCACACTGCTCGCAATCCAGCCTTTGGCGCGACCCGCTGTGCCAAATTCCTGTTTCCACTGCCTGTTTCTCTCCTTCGTATACGCAAAATGTCGACCCCGAGCAGCCCTCTTGGTAATGCCAACCGCCTACACCCACGTTGAGTGTCCCGCTAATGCACACAACTTAGCTCCGGATGACGACGTTGTCAACATTGACGTTCTGCCCTGGATGCTGTCTCCCACGGTGGGGACCGATCCGGTTTCGCTTCTCGCGACACCTGCAATAGAGGATCGCTCCATCTCCGATGCAGCAGTTTCCGCGGGCCTGGCTGGCGAGGATGTTGCATCAGACACTTCGGAGGAAGTCCACTGGCTGCAAAGCTCGCTGCGTCTCGGCGCGATTCCGTCTCATCAGAGGATATCCCGCTGTCCGTTCAAGTCGCTGAACGCCGCCGTGCTGCCGGAGAGAATAGTTCAGGGCGTGCCAACAGGCCGTCTGACGCAGCACTCGACGCTAACATGGCACCGCCGCGTAGGGACATCGCACAGCTCATCCCAGATCTTGGACTCCTCGGGTGAGCTGTTTCCCTTGCCCCTAGATTCAGTCTCACCGGTTTCACCTCATGCAGCCTTTCTCAGCAGCGATCCGCATCTCTGCCGCGCCCTCTCACCGAGTCTCTCGCTGCTGCTCCTGTTCCGTAGGCATCTCACACTCCCGCCCAGCGCGATTTGTTCATGCCTTCATCCCCCATAGAATTACGCCGACTTCTCAACAGCGCAAGGCGGCAAAGAAGATGTGGAGGTCATGGTGCAAGGAGAACCGCAAGTGCACCGAGCTGGCGATAAAGAACAGCAGTGAGCGTCTCCAGGATGTGCATTTTGCCTCAGGTCACCGACGGTCGTCGCACAGAGGAGATGAAAGGAGTTTGGCTCGCCTCATTCGCAGACGAGCAGCAGGAGACCTGGACCCACCAGAAAATACCTCACGACGGTGCACCGGTCAGGTGCACCGGTGCAGAGCCATTCGTACTGCGCGACGAAGATGGTGTTGCTCTTGCGTGGGTATTCCCGCAATTCCTCAAAGAGAAAGCTCACGTCAGTGTCGCCTCCGAATTCTCTGTCCAAACTGCTAATGAAGAGACCTCAGGAGATTCTCTTCAAAGATCTCATGCAATTCGGCGCGGAAGTCGAGGTTTCGCCTGACAAAGGCGGCGCCGATGGCAATACGCGCAATAAGCGCAGCGCATACAATCGACGCAATGCGAAGGGAGAGCTGTCAGGGTGTTTCCAGCTTGTCAACATATGGAGCGCTATCGGTCATCCGGTCAGTGACTTTGCTGAGGCCCAAGAATTCTGTGGTCTCACGCACCTCATTTGGCACGTTAGGACGGGCAAGCTGGTCCTTCCACCGATGTCGTCGGCGGACGCGTGAAGGACTTCAACGCTGCCATGAAGCTCATGGATCAGTTGCGCGTCGTGTCGCAGCGCATCGATAACCTCATTAAATGCGTCGACCCGAAACAACATGAGCTCATGATGGCGGCGCGGATCAGCTGAGAGCACAATTCCCAGCGTACAAGATCCTATCTCAGCTGGACCCAACGTTTTTCCACGGACGCTCTCTCATTTATAATCGCGAGACCGCACTGCACACCGACCGCCGAGACAAGAAATTTGCCTGGACGCCGGTGCTCACTCTCGGCAATTACACGACCGGTTTCTTCAAGGTGCTCAACCGCGAGATTGAGTACCTTCCCGGGACGCTGATTCTGCTGCGCGGTGCCGTTTTCCCTCACGAAGTCACGTACAAGGCGGACAGCGCGTCTGCATCGCGCATTTTACGCACGAGAGCATCGTTCAACCGCACGACGATCGGCGCTCTTCCTCTGATGACCATCAGCGAGGTGTCTCAGCGGCTGCAAGAATATGCGATGATGCGAGCACACACGAGTCTGCCAAAGGGTAACCGGCAGGCACGTTGGCAGTCCAATGTAGGCTAGTTCTGTGGATATTCTTCTGTCATCATGAATATATGTTCACTTTGGCAAAGTTCCCACGGAATGCATACCTCGGTGATTGTACAATGAAGGAACACAAGCAGATCTGTATTTTTGTGGGCATAAGGCGTTTTTTTTTTTTTACGCAGCAGCGAGGCGAATTCAAGTGTATAACCATCAGGATTCGAACGGATTAATCTTCCTCTTCTTCACGGACTTCGTTCCCTCTCCACCGGTCGACGCAGGCCTTTTCGCGGACTCCTTCGACGGCGACGGGAGCTCAACCGATGCCGGCGCGCGCTTGGTCGACGACCCTGCGCTCTTG
Source organism: Auricularia heimuer (assembly GCA_002287115.1). Taxonomy (NCBI): domain Eukaryota; kingdom Fungi; phylum Basidiomycota; class Agaricomycetes; order Auriculariales; family Auriculariaceae; genus Auricularia; species Auricularia heimuer. The sequence goes on along the minus strand of NEKD01000059.1, from coordinate 2,626 downwards.
CTCGAAGAGCCGGTACCCGGCGTTTTCTTGATGGCGGCAGTAGCGACGGGCGTCGAATTGGTCTTGTGAGTCGTCTTGCTCTTTATTGCGGCGCCAGCGAGCGGCGTGGCGTTCGCCTTGGTCACCGTGGTCTTGGTCGGCGTAGCCTTGGCATCCGCGGGTTTGACGGCGCGAGAACGTTTGGCAGTGGCGAGAGTCAGTTGCTTTAGAGCACCCGACTTCGCCCCGGTCGCTTTGGCGGATTTCGAGGGGAGCGGCGGCGTCGGCTCGACGAAGATGACCTCGTAGTCGGACTCGGCGGCTTCGTTGAGCTTGCCCACCGGGACGTCGTCGTCACTGTTCGTCAGGTCGATAACGACCGACGTCTCACGCTCCTCCTTCGTCTCGACCTTCGGCGCGCGAGGGGCCGCGCACGAGCGCGCGCAGGGCTGCGACCCGTATCTCCGCGTGTGCGCGTGGCGAGCGGCGGACCTTGCGGATGGTTCTTGTGCGTGACTCGCAACTTGACCTTGCCCGCGACGATGGGCACGTATGCGCGGGCAGGTCCGTGAAGGGCTTCCAGCCCGCGACGCCGTGCGAGCCCTCCAGTGCCATCGTGTCGCGATTGTCGTCTAGGTACTTGGCTGTCTTCTCGTCGAGCTCCCAATAATATAGCTTGTCGAAAACGACCTTAGCGACGAACATGTCATGGACACCGTCCTATGTATGCGTTAGAAAGATCAAAGGTGCGCGCGCGACCGACACGCACCAAAAATTCGACGATGACGGGGACATCACGAGAATTGATCTCAATGTCGAGGTCGGATGTGTCCCCGGGTTCGCTACTAGAGCTCGAGAAGAAGTCGTCGTCGTCGTCGTCGTCGTCGTCCTTGCCGCCGTCCAAAGACTTCTTGCCCGCGGCTTGCCACGAGCCGGCGGAGCGTCGTCGTCGCTCGCCGCGCCGTCCCCAGGCTGGGAACCGTCGGTGTCTGCATCGCTGCCCGTGGCGTCTCCATCGCCACCAGGCGAGACGAAGTCAGCTTGGCCTTGCCGGACTTGGACGGCGAACTGCCGACGTCGGAAAGAGCGCGCAGCGCGTGCGGCACCCAAGAGTCGAACCAGCATTCGGCCGTCTTAAAGGACGCGAAACAGGTCGACAGGTGGGTCTTGCGCGGGCCAGCCAGGGAGTTTTCCATCTCCCTGATGTCTTGTTTGCAGGCGGCGGCACACTGGGCGAAGTTATGCAACGTGGACCGGGAGCGCATATAACGACGTACCCCGAACCAAATTTTTCCCGGGTCGGCAGTGCCAGGTGTACGCCATAGGTTGCCGGGGCCAGACGCGCCGCAGACGGGCATTGCAGTTCGGTGAGCTTGGGTTCTTTGGCCAGAGCGAGCGACTGAACGGGATGGTCGCGCGAGCAGAGCAGCTTGGCCGCAGCGCGCGTTGCGGCCGCGCGCGCCTTGCGGTGCGGCGGCGGCGGCACTGACGGAGAGGTCAAGCGATGCCGAGCGGCGCTGGCCTTGCTTTTGACGTCGTCGCGCTGCCTGCGTTTGCGGCTGTAGGTGCGCATCTGGTGAGGTGGGTGGCCGAGGGGACTCCGTGCTCACAGAGAGCTGCCTTATGTGAGAATGCGCTCACTACAAAGCAATTGCCGACGAACCGTGACTGAATTTTTTGGCCAAGTCGATTTGATCTCCCAGCGCGGAAATTTCCCAGGCCTCGGTCAGGGCAGCACATGCCGCGCCGCGGGATCGTTGGTGTCATGATGGATCCGAGAGAACCCTGCGAAAAATAAATAATTAGCATGATACCGTGAAAGCCGACGGTGTCACAGACGTACGAGTGCTTGCTGGGCTGAGTCCCAGATATCATTTGGCGGACTTGAACTCGTGCAACTCGTTCGACTTTCCCCCCGCATAACACCCCAACAGCTCCTTACGCTTTGTTGCCTCGACGCTCGCCATGCCGCCCCACACTCGCCGACAAACCACGTCGCGACGCCGAAGCCTGCGCTCGGGTCCTGGCTCGCCCGTCAAGGTCGCGAAGGCGCGGGCTGGTGCGCCTTCCAAGGCGTCTGCCACGTCTAGCAAGAAGGAGCCGGTGTGCAAGACCTGCTCAGGCGGTGGGCGCAAAGTGCACCACCACTGGACGCATTGCCCTGTGGGTGCCTTCTCCCCATTATCTAACGGGCAACGACTGATATATGGGTCGCAGGCCAGGACGCTGAGCGGTTCCGGCGGCGCGAGCTCTGCGCCGCCGGCCAAGCTCAACAAAAAGGCCACACGGGCGAAGGAGACGGATTCTCCAGGCGGCCATGCTGGCAGAAGTACAGAGCGCCAGCGCCCTGCTCGAGGCGGGCGCGGAGTCCGACGCCATGTCACTGGACTCAAAGTCCGAAGCCAGCGACAGGTCCTCACTGGTGCTCGTTCATCGTACCACGTCCATCTCGCTTGGTCCGGGCCCCTCCTCAGACGTCGCCGCCGATGTCGAGATGCAAGACGGGAGGAGGACTGGGCCGGAATCACTGGGTATGATGATTACAGGACCGACGGTGATGATGGCGAAGACGAGGACAACGACGACGACGCCGCCGCCGCCCGAAGCCATGAGCGAGGACGACGGCGACGATGACGACGCTGACACC
>NEKD01000058.1:0-133533 GCA_002287115.1 Auricularia heimuer | reverse complement strand
CCACCGCACCACGTCCATCTCGCTGGGACCAGCCGCCTCGTCCGACGTCGCAGGCGATGTCGAGATGGAAGACGAGGAGGAAGAGTGGGCGGGAATCACTGGGTACCACGATTATGCGACCGACGGCAACGACGGAGAAGGCGAGGACAACGGCGAGGACGACGTTGCCGAAGACATGAGCGAGGACGACGGCGATGCCGAGAGTGACGACGCCAACATCGCTGACGACGAGAGCGCGAGCGAGGACGCCAAGGCGGCTGACGACGTGAGCGCGAGCGAGGACGAGGTCAGCGATGATACGCAGTACGCAGACCACGCTGACGCCGACAGCCAGGACAACGCTGACAGCGACGACGCGAGCGACGACGAGTCGAGCGAGGACGGCACTGAGGTCGACGGTGCTAGTGATGACGAGTCCAGCCGCGTCGCCGAGGCCATGAGCGAGGACGCCAACACCGCTGACGATGTGAGTGCGAGCGAGGACCATGTCAGCGATGATACGCAGGACACAGACTACGCTGACACCCAGAGCCAGGAGAATGCTGACAGCGACGGCGCCAGCGACGACGAGTCGAGCGAGGATGGCACTGAGGTCGACGGTGCCAGTGACGACGAGTCCAGCGCAAATGTGCAGGCCGACGAGGACATCGACGTCGGCTCCAGCGAGGACGACTCCAGCGCCAACGGGGATGCGGATGAACACGCCGACGACGACGACGACGACGCCGATGAGGACACCGATGCCAACGCCACTGCAGCCGCCGGGATGGACGGCGTGGACCTCGTGGACAATGAACCGATTGGCGAGTACTTCAACCAGGCGGCGTACATCGGCATAATTGACAGCGACGACGACATGGACTCGGAAACGCGACTCGTCAAACTGCACCAGCAGATCGCGGACGAGCCGGACAAGACCCGTCAGAAGGTCGCACTGGAGATGGCGAATCCCTCGCCGGAGCAGGTGAGCGAGCAGCAGGCCTTGTTGGCTGCCTGCAAGACGGGCGACTCCGCTGCCGCGAAGACTGCTGCCACTGCCGACGCTGACACCGCGCTGCCGCGCCAAATCCGCCGCCGCCAAATCCGCGGCTCTGCGCGAGCTCCTCAGCAAGACGGTCGACCAGCGCGTTGCACTTGAAAAGCAGGAGGACAACGCGACCACGGTCATCGGCAATGGGTGGAAAGGAAGTTCCGCTGCGGGCGAAAATATCAGTCAGTCTGGTTCATTCGTCGCTGTTGCTCGCCGTACTGACCGTTCGATCGTGGACAGCATACAAGCGCAACTACCCAGGAAGGTGGGCTCGCGTGCAAGCTGTGCATAAGACCGTCAAGCACGACTTTAAGCCCATGGTCAACTCGGTGGTCCAGAAGGTGCGTTCCCTCGGAAGTGGTGACTCGCAGTCATTGACGCAGTTCATCATAGGGCGAGTATCTGGCCGACTGCCTCGGCGCGTCGGTTATGATCGTCGCGATGCCCAAGGAAGGGCTCGGTCACGCATACACGTGGCACAGCGACCGCGTCGAGGTCGACGCGCCCACCCTGCCCCAAGCAATCCGGGACGTGTGGTTCCGTGAGATGACCGGGGCGCGGCAGCAGCAGGCGGCCGAGACGGCAGCCGCAGTCGAGGAGCTTCGTAAGGCCAAGAAGGACGCAGAGGACGCCCTGATCGCCGCGAACCTGGCGAACGAGCAGCTCCAGTCAAAAGTGGTCAAGATGGCGCTCAGAGCGCGCCGCCTTCGCCGCCGCTGAACCGTATGCACGCCTTGAGCACTAGATACACAATTATTGCCAATGTCATTCTAGTTTCCACGAAAGTTGATTGAGACTGGATTATGCATAAGTGTGTATCAAGCTAAGAAGTCGAAGAAAATGAGTGAATGCAAATCAGCAAGATTGTGCGCTGTGATTGCGGGTTAAACTACTGACCGAAGATCCAGTCGGTCAGCAAAATCTGGTATCAGACCTGATTTCCTTCCAGCGGAAAAAATGTCTGTCAAGGACGTGAGCCAGTGGATGCCAGTAATGCAGTCTAATGTCATATACCGGCGAGCCCGTGCTTGTACGGTCCCAGGGCGAATATCTGACTCTTGGATGCATTTGCGGGATAATAGAACTTGCAGATCCTTGATGGAGCGGGAGGGCTTTTGAAACCGCTCGATTGGTCGCAGCAGCAGCAGGGGTGATACAGGTACGACTCAAGTGGAATTTCATTATGCCGAAAATGCACATGATGGGCTATGGGGCCACACGGACTGGAGGAACAGACACGGGCTTTAATTATCGGTATCCTGGTTTGAGGCTTGGATGGGTCTGGGTGGACGCGCATGAGATGAGTATGGAGGAAACGCGTTGGCCCGCGGCAGCACGGCCTGGCACCTTGTGAAACCTCTACCGCACCCGCAGATGCACGTTGTCGCGACTTGTCGTTGTCGACAGAATATGGCAACCGCAGATGACGCGACGGAGAGATATTCGCCATCTGGCAACCGCAGATCTGCGACCACCGGAAATCCAGAGTGCGCTACTGGGTGTCGCGTGCAGGGCAGCACAGGGTAGCTCGGCGCAGCGTGATGGGAGGTGGCACTACTGATGGGAGCCGTCGGCGATCCACACCGAATCGTCTCGGGTGGTCGCCGACGGGGCGGGGGAGGGGCGCGCGAGGGACAAGTGCTTTCGGACTCCGAACGGAATCATCCGTATCTTCAGTCTCTCCGCTCGCACAGCACGCGCGCACCCCACCCCTTCCCCCTTCGGCCCTCGTCCTTGACAGCCCTACCCTAGACGTTAGGTGTAGTGGTAATCAGGAGTGGGCTGCGCTCGCTGTGGTTGCACTTGGCGTACGGCCAGGAAGGCCCTACGCGTGTCAAGTCGCGTCGCTCTCGGACTCTGTACGCATTCCCCTGGAAAAAATCGTGATTTTGGTGATTAAACCACCTTTTTTTTTGGGCAGTTACCTTGGTACCATCGGAAATACCGTCTGTCGGATCGTACACCGTTGACTTGCTAAATTCCAAAAAGGACCGTGAGTTTTTATCTACCCGCGAAGAACGGTGTATAATTAATATCGATTTTTTGAAATGCATTGAAGGACAATTTGGGAATGGCACCAGTGTTTCTCGAGCCCCGCGTACGCCGTGGTCGGGGACCTGCCAGAACGATTCCCAAGTCCCTCCCGGATGACAATCTGCCGAAGCACACCTCACCACCCCGCCCACCTCCGAATCATGTTATTGAATGTACCCAATCGTCCTCCCTATGTAAAAGTCCCGGTCGTCGCAAACCGAAAGCGTGTAACAGTGCCCTGAAAGAGGTGTATCCGGTGTACTGTCGTGCAGTCGAGCAACGGACTCTGGATTTTTTCCAGATAGATCCTAGGACATGGGTCGCACAACTGTGTGACTGGGATCAATTGGAAGGGATCGACGGTGTGGACGGGTGGACTGTGATCGAAGTCGAGGTGACGGCGTCGCACAAGTCGTCTTACACCTGCAGTCCATGCCCGGATTTTACTCAGGGAGGGCGCTGCGTGCACACGCGATTGGTCCAGGACTCAGAGAGACCGAGATTCAAATCATTCTCGGAATATGGTTAGTCGGCGGGCGCGAGTTGCACGGCGAGTTGTCGCGTGCTAACGAGACCGCCAGATAACCCCGAATCCGTGCTGTTTCGCCGCGACAAGACCGCGGATTGCGGACCGGCACTGTCGATGTTCGTGTGCGGCTCGCGCACACGGGGCAAGGCCATTGTGTCTCATTATGGGCACTCAGTCGACGCGGGACAGTGGCTCTGTCGGAAGCACGGGCGCGGTTGCGAGCACATCGCCTCGGCCCGCAAGAATGCTGTATTTCTTGAGTTGAGCGGTCAGGACGGAACGCCGGATGACCACCGCAAGCAAGACGGCGAATGTCACCATGCCGAGGCAGAGAATCCGGGCCCAGGTGAGCGCACCAGAGAGATATCTGCATTAGTAGTGTGCTGACATGTCAAGAAGAACATCAAGCACGCAGCCCAGAGACTCATCGCAGCGTGTCCTACCTGCCCGTCGCACCCCCGGAATGGGCGCGTCTGCCTCGAGATGACATTGCGTCATTTGCACTGGTCGATCCTCTCCCAGCCAGGTTTAGGATCGACACAGACGCTCGGTGTGCATGTGGCGGTGTGGCTTTGGCGCTGGCGCCCGTCCAGGATAGGAAGTGCATCGTGTACACCTCAGTTCGCGCCTACGAGGCCACGATCGAAGTTCAGCGCTGCTCGTCGTGCCGCAAACGGTGCGGACCGGACATGCGGGAGCTCGGGATATTCAACTACAACAACGAGCACCTCTACAGTCACGAGCTGCTCAACTCGTTCACGAGCAGCATGACGAGCTACGAGGCGCCTTTCCACGCATTTTGCAAGCACACTGTCAATAGCTATATCGAACACCGCTCGCCGGAGGCCTTCGTATCCGATACCACCCTACGCAAAGTCTGGTTCTCGTTCCTGAGAATCCAGCAACTCATCAACAGTTTCGCATGCTCCCAGTGCGGAGACAGCCCGGAAGTTGTCATTTTCGACGGCGTCACAGCCGGTTTCGACGCTAAACTGAAGTCGGGGACTCTCCGGCCGCCGACCACGACTGGAGACACCGTCAGGGACAACGTCTTACCGCCGTCGGAAAAGTTAACCCTCGTTACGGGTTTATTGCGAACCCGAGCGCAGAACGCGGTTCGATGGAGGAAAAAGGTTGGGGCGGGAAACAAGAGCCCGCTGCCAGCGCAAGGCCGCGACGCCAAGGAGTCCATATTCGATACCATGCTTGTCGACGCGGACGTGGACGAGACCGCAGCTCAGCGGCGCGCGAAGAAGCGTCGCCAAGATATGGATGAGAAGGACGACGCCATGCAGAAGAGCCTCCCCGGGATTGCGAAAGAGTTGAAGAAAGTCAACGTCGGGCTGGGCAAACTGTTCGAGACGCATGTACGGTTGACGTGGAGAGAAGTTACAGAGCCGCAAACGAAGCTTTATCTCGAGCTGTTGGAACAGGTGACTGACAGTGATGATGTTCCGCTCAACATAAGCTGATATCCCAGCAGCTGCTCGCATATGAGCCAGTCATCCAGTTCGCACCACGCGAGTCTTGGGAGTCCCTCGACCTCGTTGCGAAATCAGGACATGCAAAATCGGCCGAAGCTCTGCTGCGTATGGTTCCTGCTTTGGGACGGATTCTTCGACATGAAATTCAGCTTGACGGTGCGATATCGGAACCCGTCAAGGACGTCGCGCGGTTTGTCGTAGATCGCGCGACACGAAGCCTGGCTAGCCTGTCAAGCAACGATCCGGAATCGGCGGCGATTGAACCAAGCGAGGAAGACTGGCGCGAAGTAAGTTAGCATCTGGCGTACACAGGAGCAGCAGTTCTCATACCTCGGCCAGACAGGAACGTTCTATGGGCGACGGCGCGTTCGCGACCGACCGACATATCCGCGTCTACCGACAGACAAGAAGACGGAGCGCGCGACTGTCAGCGATACGGGCGGGGCGGTCGGCTGCTCGAAGTACTATGAGGCCTACGTGAAGAAAGGCATCACCGGCGGACTAATGGCAGTTTGGTGCACGCACAGCGTATGCCTCGGGTTCCACGTTATACCGCACGGCGAGGGGCGCAACGACGTTTTTTCTGCTCTGTTCACGCATTGGAAGAAAGCGCCAAAATACGTGATATACGACTTCGCGTGCCCACTCGCGCCTTACTGCATGCTGCGCGAGGCCGAGTTCTTCAAGGACACGATTTTCCTCATCGACGAGTTTCACAAGGAGGGCCACTCACGCTGTTCGCCGGCGTGCTTTATCAACAACTACAAGCACTTCAACTCGCAGCTCAGACATATCAACTCGAGCGCCGCGGAATGCGGAAACTCGGGGCTTCGAAAGATACACAAGACACTGTCATATTTGTCGCAAGGCCACGCTATTCTTTTCGGCTATGTATTCCTGGCCATCTGGAACAGGCGACGCGAACTGTCCGCTCTGAGGAAAGAAACGAAAAAGATGCGGCGCGGGAGGAAGACGCGCGAGCAACTTGGCGTCGTCGTGCGCGACGAAGTCCAGCAGAAGAAGCGGCGCAGATGATGAACTCGTACGCAACAGATCGAGTAGAAACGGAGGTATGGTCCTACTGGGAAGCTTGTTGTCGCGACTGACAACGAGCAGAACAACAAACGAAGAAAAGCGGAACGGAGAATGAACGATCACAACGCGGACGCGACAGATGTATTCGAGCAGGCGAAGACGGTAATACATTTTATTCCGCAACAAACATGGCGATGGAGAAAAAAGTACAAGACACCGATGCGTTACAACCAGACCAGGCAAGGCGTGCGTTGCCTTTCTGCCGCGAGGCGACGTGATGATCGGCAACGCAAACGAAGCCAGAGTAAGGTCTGGTATGTCAGTTCATAGGGTCCGTAGAAGGAGTTAACAACAAAACGAAGGTCGAGGCATTATACGCCGCTGTAAGTGAATGTCGCGGGACATGGGCATCAAGCAAAGCGAACTGAGAAGGAAGGACCTTCCAGCCGCGTGCGTGATGCAATGCGCGGTAGGAAGAAGGGCGCACAGCTGAGCGCCAGCGTTCATCGACAAGTCGCTGAGAACGACAAGCAATGAAAGACCGGAGGACGAGCATACGGCGAGGGAGACGCCCAGAAGGCGTGGGTGCTCGCTATTGTGGTCGATTCGCAGGACGAGGAATGGACGTTCCAGCACACGTAAGTCCTGGTTCTAAATATTAATACGGTGTCTATGATTTATTATCTCATTTTTGGTACAGTGTCTCATTGAACGGCTCGAGCGAATACAAGCTCAACGGCCGCGTCGTGACCTACAACGCCTACAACGCCTACAACGCGGCGCAGCACTGGAGGGCGAAAACATCCTCGTCAAAGCGAAGAACTTCGTCGTCTTCCAAGGCGACGTCGAAGCGATCGCCTCTCAATCACACAAGGACCTCTCGCGGCTCATCGAGCAGTTATCCGGCTCGCTCGAGCTGGCGGGCGAGTACGAGCGCGCGATGGCCACGCAGGAGCGCGCGACGGAGAACGCGACGTTCAACTTCACCAAGCGGCGCGGCATCGCGGGCGAGATCCGCCAGGTCCGCGAGTAGAAGCAGGAGGCGGACCGCTTTGAGCGCTTGGTTAACGAGCGCGAGCACGCCGTGCTGCAGCGCTTGCTGTGGAAGCTGTACCATATCGAGGAGCGCATCGAGGACAACTCGCGCGCGATCAAGAGCCAGAGTAAGGCGCTCGACGAGCTTAGGAAGGAGCAGGCGCTGAACGACGCCGCTGCGGAGGCGGCGCTGGTCGAGTATGCCAAGGCGCGCAGTGAGGTTATCTCCAAAGAGAAGCGCATCAAGAAGCAGGAGAAAAACCTGGAGAAGAAGGTACGGAAGACTCTCTTTTGATAGTATTTTACTTTTCTAACGCGGATGTTGACGTTGACATTATGCAGAAACCAGACCTGCTCGACATCGAGACGCAGCTGGCGCACGCACGGCGCAAGAAGGAGAACGGGGAGAAGATGGCCAAGGCGTTCGAGGCCGACATCGCCAAGGCGGAGGAATGCATCAAGCACGCGCGCAAGGAGCTCGCGGCAGTCCAGCGCGCGGCGGACCAGGTGGCCGAGGAGCAGCGCAAGGTGTCGCAGCACAACGTCTCGCTGTCGCCTGAGGCCCTGGACAAATAGAGCGCGCTCAAGTCGCAGGCGCAGCTTACAGCTGTCTCTGAGCGGCAGCAGCTCTCGTCGCTGCAGCGCGACGAGAAGACCTCCGCGCGCGCGCTTTGCCGCTGACGAGGCAAAGCTCGCCGAGTTCGAAGCGACGCACGAAAGGCTCGAGGCTGAGGTCAACAAGGAGAAGGCGCGCAAGGGCGAGCTCGAGGCCAAGAAGGCCACTCTGAACGAGGATCCGGCGAAAGCGCGCTCTGAGCTGGAGAAAAAGCGGCAGAGAATCAAGAACGTCCTTCTCATGTCACCCGCTCTCCTTCGCGCGATTCTAATCATCGTCCACCACCCTCACCACTTATTAGCCAGCTGGAGAACGAGGCGAACACAAAACTCTCGGACATCCACAACAAGCTGATGCAGGCCGGCGTGGACCGGCGCGAGTCCGAGCGCGAGGCGCGGCTGAAGGACACGCTCGCCTCGCTGCAGCGCGTCTTCCCCGGCGTGCGCGGCTGCGTCGTCGACCTGTGCAAGCCGACGCAGCGCAAGTACGAGACGACCGTCGGCGTCATCCTCGACCGCAACCCCGACGCTGTCGTCGAGACGGAGAAGACGGCCATCGAGTGCATCGAGGTGCGCTTTTTTCCCTTTTCCTTTTCGTGGACGTATGGGTTTGGAGTTGACGCTCGGCCGCGCTGCCGATAGTACATGCGCACACAGAGCGCGGACCAGGCGACGTTCATTCCGCTTATCAGACTTGCGCCGCGCGCGCGAAACGCTCAGGCAGCAGCTGCAGGATCTCGCAAAGCAGAAGCCGCGCCCGAACGCGGACCAGCCGCTGCTCGAGGAAATCAGCCGGCTCGAAGGCGCGCTTTCGCTGTTGCGGGACGACTTCTCGGCCTGCAAGCCTGCGCTGACTGGCAAGCGGGACGAGCTCAAGTTTGTCGTTAAGGACGCCAAGAAGGTCAAGCCGGCCGTCGAGAAGGTGCGTCCATCCTACAGATGTACTAACTACACGTCACGTTTCGCTGAACCCGGCTGCAGGTGCGCTCGGTGGTGGCGGCGCTCAGGGGAAGATGGACGGCCTGTCGCGCGTGGTGCACGACGCGGAGGACGCGATCTTTGGGGAGTTCTGCGCCAAGATCGGCCTGCCGGACATGCGGACGTACGAGGACCGCCAGCAGCGCGCGGCGGAGGAGGCGGTGAGCGCGCGCCCGCCGTTCGACACGCAGATCGTGCGCATGACGAACGCGGTGGGCTTCGAGACCGACTCGCTCGACGGCGTGCGCGCGCGGCTCGACGGCGTGCGCAGGGCTGTCGATACGGAGACCGCCACTATTGCGAAGCTTGAGGAGTGCCGGGATGTGGTCAAGAAGGAGCTGGACGACATGAAGAAGACTGCGAGCAAGAGCTCGAAGGCGCTGGAGAAGGAGCTCAAGGAAATCGCGTCAAGGGTATGTTGCATCCTTTCTTTCTTTCTGGGATGATCTGTTGACGAGCGCGCGGTAGAACGACGAAATTGAGAAGGCCGCCGTCGAGAGATCGGGCGTCTACCGCAAGTGCAAGACGGAGAAGATTGATCTGCCGTTACGGGCGGGTGACTTGAAGAACGTGCCTATGGAAGAGGTGAGCGTCGCTGCCATTCATCTAGTTACATTCTAACGCGGTGCCGTAGAACCTGCGAGGCGAAGTCGCCACGGACGTCGATGACGCCGCGTCTCTGTCGCACAGCTGGCCGCGGCAGCCAGCTGTGTACATGGGCAATGCGTCGCGTGGTCAATTCAAAGAAACGAGCAACGGTGGTCAGCGCCTCAAAGCACTCAGATCGAGCGGTCTCGTTATGTGGGACGGTAGCATGCACACTGGAGCGTCATCGGCTCTGACGACGGCAGACGCTCTGGACGGTGACAGGCTTGCGCGCAACGAGGAATATGCTGGCTTCGGCCCCGGCTGGCAGGGCGCGGCGCCCTGGACATTACAAGCGGACGTAGCGACGCAAGCCGCCGCGGACTCGCCAGACCGGCTGTCGCACCCCGTGCCGTTCTCACGGAACGACACGCGGACGCGCGAGCACAAGGCGCCGCTCATGAAGACCTGGACGGCGACGCATGCGTATGGCGAGCAAGGCCGTCGGTACAGCTTTGCGTTCAGCGCTACCGAACGCTGCAAAGGGACCATGGTGAGCTGCATTTGCAATTATGTACATGACGACACGAGAAATAACCTGAACACATCCAGCAGAATATCTCTGATGTCGCGACCATCAAGGACTGGGGATTCTCGCGGTACAGCGCGCACAACCCGGCGGTACTGGTGCTGGGGCGCTACGAGTTGATGGAACGGTAGGTGGCGGTTTGTACTTTGTGGGCGCCCAGTGTCCTAATCCGTTGCAGCCTCGGCGGCGGCGCTTACGGTGTGGTCTACAGCGCAAAGCGGGCGCGAGACGGACGAGTTTGCGCACTGAAGATATCGAAAACGGTTTTGCGCGCGCAAGACGGGCAGCAACGCGACGAGCTGTATGAAGAGGCCAGGATTCTGTCGAAGTTCAGTAACGCCAATGTCGCAACTTTTCAGGAGGTTTTCGAGCGAGGAGGGCATATATGCTTGTCCATGGAGTATGTTGCGGGGGGGGGGGACTTGTGGGCGTTTGTGATGTCCAAAGGACGCCTCGGTGAGTAGGGCGTTGGTGTATGGAACAATCTTAACCACGGGCTTTGGTAGATGAGTCGCGAGCGCAACGCGCGGCACGCGATCTTTGCTCGGCTCTGGCGCATGTTCACTCGCACGGCGTGATTCATCGGGATGTCAAACCGCAGAACGTGATGGTATCTTCTGCGATACATTTCGAGGTCAAGCTTGTGGATTTTGGCGTGGCGGCGGCTGCGACAGAGGAGGGCTGGGTTATGGTGAGCGCGCACGCAAGGCAGCAGGAAATCTGCGTTCACTGACCACATTCGACAGGGTATGGCGGGAACGCCAGCGTATCGCGCGCCCGAGGTAGGCTACTTGGAGCGCTATACGGTGGCCGTGGATATGTGGAGCTTGGGGATGAGTCTTCTTGACTGGTGAGTGGAGGGCATGAATATAACCTGGACTGTGAGCTGACGGCGCGTTATAGTCTGACCGGTGAGACGCCAGGATTCCTGCTCACTGGCGCGGCGAGACCGGACTGGAACGCGCTGCACGCTGGAGCATGTAGCGAGGCAGGTGAGTCTTTAGCGGATGCGATGCGCAATATCGTGATTGGACCAGCGCAGGAATGGTTGAAGACGGCGCTCAGGAGGAAAGCAAAAGAGCGATTAACAGTAGATGCGGCACTGCAGCATGTTTGGCTGCGAGGTGGGGGGTGGTAACAACTTATATTCTTGAATGTACATAAAATACAGGGTTGGGGACTTGGGTTGTCCAGCTGAATCCAGGACTTGGGACCAGGGAATCCGGGACCGGTTTATATCTGGGACCTTGGTCCCGGATATCCCGGTAACCGTTGAGACCCGGGACTCGGTCCTGGATTTGGGACTTCTCGACTTTGGGACCAGATCCCGAAGTCGGGACTCGGTGGGGAGTTTGGCTGCGAGTCCAAACTTGGGACTTGGTCCCGACTTTGGACTCTGGTGCTCAATTCCTTGGGACCGGGTCCCAACTTTGGGTCTTGGTGCTGGAGTTGAGAACGGGTCTCAGAGAAATCTGGGACTTGGGACCCAAGTCTACTAGTATAGATAGTTGGGACCAATATACCAGATTAAAGAAGCTTGAGATAGCCCCTAGGAGGAGGATGTTGAAATGGAGAAACTTGCATTAAAGCCGATGTTACGGACGTACCGGACTCAAACAACATGGACATGATCTTGTTCGTTTTAATGGTCATATGAATGACTAGAATGGGCGGCTAAATGGTGTGGGTACTTTGGGTTTTCGAACAGTGCATTGCATCAGGTACAAAGTGCATCTTCTGTTGCTTGTCAAAACCCGGAATACCCGGCCATTGCCGGTACCCGTTCACCGTCGCAGAGAGCGAATGAATAATTCAAACAAAAATACCCACAACTTCGGGAGACCCCATTTGATGGATTGACACACTTTGTTTTGGAAGAAATGTCAGCTATGTCATTATCATTGGAAATTTGTATTCCATCTTCTGTTGTGCAGTGTAAGACTGTATTCTTGGAATATGTACCTTATTCACATTTTTGGAAATTTAGAGCGAGTTTATAGGGGCTTAGGATGCAGTGACGGTCTCCCAGAGGTCGTTGTGCGATCGGGGGACTTATCCGGCGCTTAATCCCAATGCGTCGGAGATGGGCGGAAAACCAACCAACCAAGCCAACCAAGCCAACCAAGAAACATAAATTATTCATGAACTTCTCGGAAACGTAGTATCCTTTCTATAATGTTTATTCTGAGCTCAATCGAGGCTTATGAAAGCCATCCAGCTCATAGTTCAGATGATATTGACTGCCGCGGAGGCAAAACGGAAGCGGCACCGAGAGCTTGGGCTCAAGCTCCCGCTGTATGAGCGCAAACATCTCACCCACATATATCGATACACCACAAGACTTAAAGAATAGGACTATCAGAGGACTTTGAGGTATATCTATTACTGTGATAAAAAATCAATGCCACAATACAATATTTATATCTTCTGAAGCATGCAGTCTGGCATTCCGAGCCCTTCAGTACACGCGATACCATCGATGGTCGACTCCTGCGAAAGACACGGGAGTGTAAGCCACGTATGGTCCAACGTCTGCACATTGTCGCGACCATTGTCACGAGCGACAGCTCTGAAGAATACATGCTGAATTGTACACCTCGTTGGGCGCGGGCATACAGTATTTCGAGCATCATCGGTTGAGAGCTACGGGACCCCTTGTCCATCTCGTCGAAGAGTCTGTGCTACACATCGCGGCATGCGTAGTATTCGAGACCGATGGCCTGTGCTAGCCCACCAGCGCGCGGAGAGAACGACATTCGGCTTAAGGGAGAACGAATACAAAGGGTATATTGCAATATCAGTATGGAATAAAACACTGCACATAACGAGCGGAAATAAGGAGGAGGGGGGGGGGGGGGGGGGGCCGAGGCAGGAGTGCGTGGGGAGCGCGTAGGCGGGAGTGCGTGGGGAGGGCACGGGCGAGTCGAGCAGGGCATCCAGGTTGCCATGCCACACTATACACAGCAAGATAGACGGTGACGCCCTAGTGCCAGCCGCTGCTATTCTGCCACAGAATGCGCACCGCGCACAGTGGCTGACGCGGTGGGCAGCGGCGCGGAAGGTGCACATACCGCCTCTGGCCGATGATAGCTTCAGCAGCCTGTAGCCAGTAGCCAGTCCAGCGATGGCCGCAGAGACACGGTCCAGACGCATAGGCAGCAGGCAAGGCGGCGGCGGGCAGTGGGCGGTGGGCGGCGGCGGTGACGATGACGACGAGAAAAAGATGGGAAGATAACGGCCGCAAATTTCCGAACGGCGCAGCCGCGGTCGACGATGACGGGAAGGCTCGACAGCTCGGCCGAGTTGTCGGGCCCTTTGATCCGACCATCCAGCCCTTAGCTTGGTTGGCTTGGTTGGCTTGGTTGGTTGGTTTTCCGCGCATCTATAACGTTCACCTTAATCCAGATGCCGCCGGGACGTTCAGTCTGCGACCGAGCAGGCAATAATGTGGAGGTTTTCACTCTGAGAACGGATATGACGGTCTCTTGATTCATTTATAAGCGTCCAAAATAGCTGTTATGAGGATTCAACGTGTCTCTTGGGACGCGTCGAGATCACGTGCATCACGGCCAACACCGAATTGGACACTTCCAATCACTCCATTGTAATATCATCCAGACTAGGAATTTCTGCCAATGGCCAGCGTCCTTGCCGTGTCGCGCATCTGCACGTCATGGCGCATTCTAGCTCTGAACTGTCCTCGCCTGTGGTACTCGCTCGACTTCTGGTCCGGTATTCACGACCCACAGTGCGACTGCTGCCACTGTGAATACAGGGAAGAACCTGACAACTGCAACCTCGGCGAGATAATGGCACTCCTTCCCAGAAGCCGCATGCTGCCTGTTTCCTTGCATGTGATACTTTATCCCGAGTGCCCCGACGAATCCGTTCTATCGAGGCTCGCCGCGGTGTTGGTACCGTACGCCCTGCGTATAACGTCTTTGGATATCGAGACGGATCACAGCGCGCCCGCCCTCTTCTGTAAATCCAGGTTTGCTCCGGAGCAGGTATCAGCCGCTCTGCCGCTTTGATGCTCTCGCACACCCCAGAGCAGCCAGAGCAGTCAGAGCATGATGCATGGCCTTGCAAACTTGGGCGCAAGGTAACCGCGGTCAGCACACCCAAGTTCACTCAAAAACATATTTTAGATCATCTTCCCAATTCGCCTCAGATTACCCTGAAACAACCTTTTGGCATAGTGTCAAAAAAACCAATCTTTTTACAAGGTGTAGTCGACGTGGACTTGGGCAGTCTAGGGTGGACATGCAGCGCGCTGCAATCGGCAGTCACCGGTTGACGAAAACTTTCCGCAGTCGCGGCAATAGTCGGATTCGGACACCGTCGGGCCCCAAATACCCCTTGCCTTTCCTCCCCCACGACCGCGCTGCGCCGGCGCTGCCACATGTCCCGGTTTATGGTGCCACAGTCTGTTTGGCTCTCAGGGCTCTCTGTCTGGATTCTGTCTGGTACTCGTGTGCTGTGCTTTTCTATGGCTTGGGCTTTTCTGACATCGGGCTCGTTGGCTGGTTGCTTGCTCTGGGAGTCTGGAAGGCTGACTGGCGCATGTTCTGGGCTCGCTTTCTAGTTCCGCTTGCATTATTCCTCACTTTACCACTTTTTCAGACGCGAGCCGAGAACTGGTCAACACTGCGCGCACCTGGTATGTGTCTCGTCTTTCCCGTTATTGCTCCACATTGCTGACGCGTATCATCTCGCAGGTCCCTTCATGGATACCTGGTGAGTGTCATGCTTTCAATAGGCTAGATTTGTGGCGTCTGTTGTATGACTATATATACGACTTTTGCGTAATCTATCATTATTTGACACTTCCTCGTCGTGTGCGCGCAAAGTAAATCAAGGAAAGAAAGTAAGCAGCAAGCAAAATGTATATGTGGCGCACGGTGCTCCAGCATCCGCCAGAGCAGGCCAGAGCAGAGCTATGACGCTCCAGAGAAGGGTAGTCTCTTTCGCGCTCTGCCGCTCCGGAGCGAGCAGAGCGGGCCAGAGCAGCCCGGGATTTTACCGAAGTTTTTCTCTGCTTTTACCGAACTTCAAGGACTTCGTTATCTGACTGTTAAGCCTGGTGTGCCTTGGGGGTTTGGTTGCAAGGATAGTTGAACGTCCGGGCGCAGAGAACACTCGAACGAACAACTAGAGCCTTCGGTGCGTTATTGAGCACACCGGCTACGTCGAGTAGCACGACCGAAGGGACCACGAGCAACAGAGGACTCAGACGAGTAAGTCGGGCGAGGGAAGAACCCAGAGGCGAAGTTGAGAGAGAGGGAGATAGAGCGTGCGAGGGGCACGACTATGTCGATTTCGTAACTGGGGAGCTAGATACAAAGTCGAGGGTCTTTTATACCTGGGGAGGTGATCCGATATACTCGGAGTGTATCCTAGAGACGAAGGAGAGGGGGCCTCAGATCAATAGAGATCGTCGTCATCGGCCGATAGGATGAGTAAGAGCGAGTGGGTAAGGTATCGGGGATCGGACGAATGACGAGAGGCGAATGACTAAGACGAGTGGAGCGAACCGGATATGAACACTATCGATACAGTAGGGACAAGGCGAGTTAGGTGGATGTATGCGAGTAAGGAGAGAAGCTAGAGAAGTGAGGGAGAGGTCTAGAGGTAGAGGACGATGAGGAGAACATATCCCGAGCATATGAACACGAGGGGAGATAAGCCGGGTATTCGGGAGCTTGACCGAGTTGACCGAGTTGGCCGAGTGACGTAGAATGACGCTGAGTGATGCCAAGAGCACGTGGGGTCCGCGGACCGGGGCACGGGCGTAACAGTATCCCCCTTTACGTCCTGAGCCCACGAAGGACTGCAGCAACGCAAGGTGAATACGAAAAATGAGATAGCACGCACTCGAGTCCGAATGGGGCCAAAAGATCGGGTCGGGTCGGAACGGGTCGGGCGCAGATTAAAAGTGGTTGGGTCGGGAGTTGAATCGTCGAACCACTCTTGTCTTCTGCCCGCCGCCCACCATGCCGCGATACGAATCACTCGAGGACGTCGCCGCCGCGTACGACCGCAAGACCGTCGGCGCCGTCATGAGGTCGCTCGAGGACGACCCGACGATGGAGGCGCTGATCGCGGCGCACGAGGACGCGAAGCGGACGCTCGGCGGCCTGCAGCAAGAGGCCGTCGACGAGGAGGACCTCGACGCGATCGAGGCGTTCAGCGCTCGCAGGCACCAGGCGAAGGCCGAGCTGCGCCTGGCGGCGCAGCGACGCTTCGGGATGCTGGCCGAGCGCGTGGCCAAGGTCGCGACGGACGCGGGTACCAAGGCGACGAAGAGCCAGGCGTCGCCGGCGAAAGCGCCGACCACGAGCACGAAGGCGCCGGCGAAGGACGCGAGGGAGACCGAGTCGCCGCCGAAGAGGCGGAAGGCCATGGAGGTATGGGTCGAGTTACCTCGACTGCGCGATTTGGCTAAGGTGCGCTTTTTGTTTTTTAGGTCGATGTCGCGAAGTCGGCTCAGGTGCCGCGCAAGGTCGCGCCAAAACCCGCGCCAGTCGCGGTCGCTCGCTCGCTGTTGCTCGGGGCGGGCGAGACGCTCGAGGACGACGACGAGGTCGAGGAGATCGCGAGCCCGGTGGCGCCGGCCGCGAAGCCCAAGCCCAAGCCCAAGCCGCGCGCAGGCGGCAAGTTCACGGACAGGTGGCCGGAGGTGCCGTACGGGACACGGTTCCTGAGCCAGGTAAGTTTTCGGTCGTTCGTGTTTTGCTCGCCGGGGCTGACATCGGGCAGTGCGAGGCTTGCGCCAAGCGCGGCGGCCAGTGCGTTCGGCAGCACCGGTCGAACACATGCACCGCGTGTCATCAGACCCGGGGCAAGTGTACGCACTCGGGCAAGCCGTTCGTGCCGCGCGGCGAGAAGAGGGCGGCGTCGCCGAGTGCGTCGCCCGAGCGCCCCAAGAAGGTGCGCATCGTCGAGGGGACGACGCTGGGGACGAGGGCGGCCGAGGACCGCGCGAAGACGGCCGAGCACCGCAGGGTCGTGGAGAACCACACCCCAGGCAATCTGTTTGGGACCCCTCTGGGTCCTTGCCGGAACCACTGATGGCTGACCCAAGGGCTCCATCAAATGACATCACCACGTCACAAACAATGCCCGCGGTCGCCGATACATCGCTGGCCCATCCCGCTAACGATTGCCGCGGCCGCCGCGAAATTGAACCAAGCCTTTAGGCCATGCATCCTGCCACCACGATAGCGACAACACACGGCGCACGCCACCAAAACCATTTCGACCCAGGCTACAGCTACCACTACCAGTATGTACACCAACAGCCAGATCTTCGAACTGCTGCGCTCAATAGGTTCTGAATACCTGCTTCGTTGCCCAGCCTCTATTCCGATTGCGGAGACTATGTACTCTGTCGGACGGCATAGACATCGTGACCAATCGAAGAAACCCCACGAAATGAACTCTCGCTCTATAGACAACATGCATTCTCCAGCCGCGCTGACATCTCGCGGCGACCGCGGGATGGACATTGTCGAGCCGCGCTGACATTTCGCGGCGACCGCGGGATGGACATTGTCGAGCCGCGCCGACAGTTCGCGGCGACCGCGGAATGAACATCGTCAAGCCGCGCACCGTCTGTTCAGTCTAGCTGGTATGAGGCAGAAGGATTGGAGGTCTCGGCCACAAAGAGGGTTCGTGAACGACGTTGCCGATGCATCGGCGGTCGCCGCGGGAGGTGCTACTCAGCCTGAGGCGTCTCTTCGCGGCGGCTCGAGTCCTGCAAAATGACAACTGCTATATACCATTGGCACACCTATTCTATTTAGAGGTTGTAAACCTGCATATAAGATGATCTATTCGGTGGCACGCTTTACCATGCAGTCGCAATCCGAATTCTCGCGGTCGCCGAGACGCCCTCACGGATGCAAACAGGCCTGAGATTTGTGGTCGCCGCTGATATCTCTAACATATATACGAACTTGAAAAGGTAAGTGCTGAACAGGATTATCATGAGAGCACCGAAACCTAGATTGGCCTCAAGAGCTACTGCTTTACTTGGAGAAAGCATTTTCTCATTGCAAGTATAGAACGTCAGAGTGGCCTCAAGAGCCACTGGATTCCTCGTGGAATTCATTGTCCTATTGAAATCATCGAACACCAGATTGGCCTCAAGAACTACTGGTATACCTCGCGGAAAGCATGCAATAATGAAACATCCCATTGTCTTGAAGAGATGCCCTATTACTCGTGGTTGCCGAACGCCAGATTGGCCTCAAGAACTAACGTTTCACTTGTTGAAGGCATTGCAACATTGTAGACATCTCGGCGATGTGACAGACGGTCAGCCTACGCGCGCGCGCAGTCCAGAGCGTCGTCGTCTCGCACGACCTTCAGCGCAAGATGTCAGCAACGAGCAGCGTGAGCGCGGGCGTGGAACGAGCTACGTACCGTCAGTCGCGCCGTTTCACTTGTTGAAAGCATTGCAACATTGTAATCATCGAACGCCTGCTTGGGTTCAGTATATATGTTTGAATTTACGAAAAACACGCGCGCTTCACAACGGTCACACTCTAGGTTGGCCTCAAGGAATTTCGATGCTGTAGGAGGGCTTCAGACGACACCTTGATGACAGTGCAGTAGGTTTACGACCAGTAACGTAGTGTGATATTGTATTCACCCAGCAACATGCTAATGTACGATTTAAGAACGCCTGTAGAGTGTTCGGTATTTTGTGAGCGGGTGGGGACTCAGGAATGCAAGACACAGGTACCCAACCACAGAAATATATTGTTCGCGGCCGCCGCGAGAGATGATTGGAAAGACAATCCTGGTTGCTCGCGGCCGCCACGAGACATCATTTGTGGTGATCTGGGCGTCTCGCGGTCGCCGCGAGCGACTATTCGGTGTTATTGCCGTTCCTCGCGGTCGCCGCGAGAGGTTATTTCGTGTGAGCCTCGTTTCTTGCGGCCGCCGCGAGTGATCATTCGACATAATACTGTCTCATCGCAGCAGCCGCGAGATACGACTCACAGTAAAACAGCAATGCAAGCTCAGCTTTCATTTGACTTCTTGCCAGTGTTTGAGGTGCAACAATTACAACGAAAGAAAAAATTATATTTCAAATCGATTGGGATCGTTTACGAGTCAAAGTCCGGGCAGGATGGGGAGCTCTACATTCACGTCGCGGCGGGTGCACGGTTTGAAACGATTTCATAGAGACTGTCGAGATCTTCTGGGAACTCGACACTCTCTGGCCAGGCCACCGCAAGGTCTTCGATGACCTTGCAGTAAGCTTCGTTCAACCGGCGGTTGGTGCGCTTGATGTCGACGCGCAGCCTGTTGAAGGCAGTTTGCACGGCCTCCGGCGCAAACTGCTGGGGGACGAAACGGAGCCACGCAGGAGGATCGCCAAACGGTTTCTCCGTCATCTCGAGGGTAAAGCGCTTTTCAGCGGGGGGCACAGAAGGCGCACGCGCGGGAGTGGCTGCGCGCGACGGTATGGAAACCTCGACGACACGCCTGCCCGGCGTACGGGACACAGAGCGACCGCGCGGTTTAGGCGCAGGTGTCAGGCCCGTTTTCGCGGGTTCGACCTTGTCGGGGCGAGGCGTCAGGCCGGTGCCTGCACTGGCAGTGGCATGCGGGCGTGGAGTAAGGCCCGTTGCGGCGGGCTGCGCACCGCGGCGCAGCGGCGTAGTCGGGTTCGCCTGTCCTTGCATGCGGGCCAACTTGCGCGGCGCGATGAAAGAAGCCTCAAAATCGTCCTCGTCGTCCGCATCACGGGCACGCTTCGCCGAGGACGATGCAGGGCCTGCGGCAGGCTGCGAGGCCACTGGGTCTTGACGGGCGCGCGATGGTGCTGCGGCGGTCTCACGACCAGCAGCCGCGGTCGCCGGCCGGGTGGGAGATGACGCAGTTGGGCGCGTGGGCGATGCAGCAACTGCTCTGGCGGCCGCAGTGGAGCGGCGCGTCGCAGGTGCAACGCTGGGCTCAGGGGGAGGTGCCGGTGTCGCCGCCGCGCCCTTCTTGCGCTTGGACGTGGTCGCGACAGGAGCGCAATCCTCCTCTTCCTGAGGCTCCTGTGCCTTCTTGCCCTTGGTCTTCGTCTTGCGCGTAGTCTTCTTCTTAGGCGCGACGGGCGGAATGACATCGACCTCCATAGCGTCCTCGTCGTGCGCCTTGGCGGCTGCGGCGGCGTCCTTTGCGCGCTTGGCGCGCTCAGCAAGAATCTTCTTTCCCTCCGCGATGCGCGCCTTCGTCAGACGGTTCTTGTACTGTGCTTGCTCGGACTTTGACATCAGGCGAGCGTCAACGCAGAACTTGGGCCAAAAGGTGTCCGGGACGCCGCCAGGAAATCCTGGGGTGTCGCGGCCAGAGGGGGGAGCCAAAGCGCTGCAAACGCAAAGTTAGAATGATTGGCACTGGAGGGAAAATGTAACGTACCATTATCATCACCGTCAGGCTCGGGGCCAAGGTGATGCTCGACGCTGGCAGCGCGACGCGGCGCTGGTGTATCGGGCTTGCGAAGAATCGACGTAGGGGGTGCTCGCGCGGGCGCCGCCTGCGCCGGGCGCGCCTCCGGTGAAGGCGCGCGCGAGTCATCACTACCGCCTGCCTTGTAGCGCGTGCCAGTTTCGCTCGCGGCGGCCGCGGGCTCAGGCTCAGACAAGACGGAGGATTCGCCGTCCTCCTCGTCACCGCTGACCAGCTCCCGGTACTGCTTCGAGGTTCGTTTTGGGCGTGGCTTGCTGGCCCCCTCGCCGGGCAGCCGAGGCTCTGGTCCATTATACTGGAACTTGTACACATCCTTCAGAATGTGCGAGCTCTCGCGCATCGTGCGCAACTCTGACAGCGTCGGCGAGACAATGCGGTGGTCCTGGAGCGAGTACGAGAGCATTCGCCCGTGCCATGGCGAGTCAGGAAAATCAACCGCGTTGGTGCGAAGCACGGGCAACGGGCTGTTCGGTATAGTCCGTTCTCCAGCGAAGAAAAGTCGCGGCCCGAGCGGGTGCGGGCGGGTGGGATCGTTTGGGTCCCGCATGCTGAGCCACTGGATGACGAAGCTTGTCTCAAGCTTGCCGTAGCAGAGCAGGCCCTTGTCCGTGTACAAGCCCGGTGTGTATGGCAGTGGGATCGCCCAGGGGAAGTTGCCAATGCAGATGTCGTTCTTGTCGCAAACCGCGAGGTGCGCGACGAACTGACATTCTGTCGGCCTAGTCTTGATGGGCGGGAGTGTGGGATTTGCGGCTGCAAGACAATGAGTACGTGTTCGCGGCGACCGCGAGGGGTGCATACCTTCGAGCAGCGAATTAATCACATCGTTCCATATGGCGCCCAACTCCCATCCCTCGTATTTAGCAGGGTCGGTGAGCTTGGGCTCCTTCTGGAGATCGATGAGACTGCGCTCGATGGGGTGGCCGAGGAGCTCGGCGATCTCGACGAGATCTGCTCTTGACCTGAATACAGAACGTTAGGACACATGGACGACTGCGGGATATGTTACATACTGGCAATAGTTCGCGTATGAACGGGCGAACACCTCGTCAGGAATCCTGAATGTGTTTAGGAATCCTCGGGCCATCGGGGCCCAGTCAACGGCGATGAGCCCGTTGTCCGTCGTTGAGTTCTGGCCGGCAATAACGAACGAGAGCTGCAAGCCGTAGCAGGCCGCTAGGTGACCCTGCTGTGAGGAGCTTTTAGCGACGATCCAACCGGAATGCTTTGAGCGACTTTGAGCGACTTACAATGTCGTGAAGATGCTCATTAACTGCGCGGAAATAGTTGTCCATCTGCGCGACCGTTCTGATGGGCACCCCATCTGGAAATGCATACGCAAAGCGGAGCAGAATGTGCTCGTAGTTGGCCTTCTTCTTGAATTCCCTCCAGGCGACGTGCGGCAGCTGGCTGGAGAAGTCGTACTCGTCGCGGATATGCCATTCTAATCAATCGTCAGAACAGATCAACACGAGCACACGAGTGACTCACGACCCGGGCGCATGCTGTAGAACTGCTGGAAGAGGTTCCAGAAGCTCTCCGCGATGCCCGTGCCCATGATAGCCTCCCGAAGAAAGCATTCCGGGTCCTCGCCCAGCTCGCGCGCGTATTGTAAGATTTCCGCGCGAATCTTTGAGAAGAAGGCGAATATTTCGTTCGCAGTCTCCTCATCGCGTTTGCGGCGCATCGCGGCGCGCGCACGCGGGTTGAACGGGAAAAGCGGGTGCGTGCCATCGAGGTGGCCATCCTCCTCCGGGTTGCCGCTCTGGATAGTTGCAGCTTGGCCACGCGAGCGTGCCTTTCCCGTAGAGTCGGAAAACCTCGCGCGGGGTGGCTGCGGCGAGCTGGGTCGTGCGGACGGTGCTGAAGTCCCAACTGTCGTGTTTGCTGCACCAGCGGTCGATCCTTCAGCAGGTGCGCCACCCGTTGCTGAAGTCGGGGCATCCACCCCTTGCGTAGTGCTGTCCTGCATAGGCGGGACGTCGTCGTCTGCAAAATCGTCGAACCCGTGGGTGTCCTCGACATATGCGCTGGCTGCAGCTGCACCGTGTTGCAGTTCGACCGCTGACGATGGTGGTGGCACCAGCCAGGTCTCGCGCGGGTTGACTGTTGCTGGAGGTGCAGCGCGCGTCTGAGCTTCGGCTGCAGCTGGAGGAGGTGATTGTCGCGGCGACCGCGAATTGCGCAACGTGTTGAGCCTTTCCGCGAGGTTGACGATGGCGCCATTCACCATCTCCCTGGCATTGCGGGAACCTGCATGCGGCGCGTCGCGTGGCGCAAAGAACGTTTGGGACGCTGCAGCCGAGTCAGTGTCTTGATGCAGCAGCAAATACGAATATTACTTACGGTCTGCGAGCTGCTGACCAGCATCCTGATTGAGCCACTCGGGGTGTCCACTCGGGCCATGCTGCTGGGGAACGGGCTGGAAGACTCGGCGTGCATATTGTCCGCTAGCGTCCGGTTCAATGGGGCAAGGGGGCGGCGTCCGTGTTCGAATAACGAGAGGCTGGATATGTGCTGCTGCATTGGGCACCCAGCGTCGCATGTCGTCTTCGATGGCCTTCAACTCGCGCGCCGTAACGGTGTCCACTATCCCTTTCAAGCGATCTGCGACGCGCTGGCGAAGGGATTCGTCTGGGACGCCTCCAGTGCGGATGATGGTGTTGAACCAAAGTTGATACCGGACTGCAGCCTCTCCAGCCTGTGCAAATGCCAGGATAGGCGTCGGCGGCCGCGGAGGCTGGGCAGTGGACACATAATGCGAACCCGGCGCGAGTGCCTGTGCATCAAACAGGCCAACACGCGACGAAGCGGCTTGCGCGGATGGAGCGCGCTGCGGGAAAGCATGCGCGTGGGGTGCAGCGCGGGGGGGACCGGCTTCCTGCTGAAATGCGTGGGCCTGCTGCGGGAAAGCGGTACCGGTCGGCGGCGGCACATAGGTCGCCCCTGCAGCTACACGGCCATGGTCGTAGGCAGCGGCAGTGGGCGCCTGCCCAAACTGCGGTGGGGCGTGGTGGATGGGCCTGCCGTGGTGTCCTGGGTGCGTCGCGCCAGTGGGGGATAGGAAGCAGCTGTAGCGGCAGGAATGCCAGCTGTAGCATGCGCGGACTGATGTGTAACGTGTAGCCCGCCTTGCGCGTCAGCACCGCTCATTTGAGCGTGCGCCGGCTCGTGAACGACGTGTTGGGCGTTGGCCCGCTGGTGTGCACCGTCTTGAGCGGCCGTAACACCAAACTGAACGCCGCTCGCGGTGACCGCCAGGGCTGACGGTGGAATAGCAGCCCCCGGCTGCGTCGGCGGCACGGTTGACGGAGCCTGCGCCTGATATTGTCCAATGTGTGGGGCACCTTGTGCTGCTCCTTGATAAGCAGCTGTGGGTGGTCGGGGCATAGTCGACGGCTGCGCAGCAATGGCTCCAGAATGAGCGAGGTCAGCGTGGACCGGGCGCTGGTCCTGCGCTGAAGCTGATGGCAGCGGTGCTGTGGGTGCGCGAGCTGCACCCACAGCGTCACGCCTGAGCTGGGCGCGCTGATCCACTGGCGGCGGCGCGGTCCTTGTGAACCTCGCCGGAGGTGCCTGCTGCGCTGCACCAGGCGAGCTCCCGGCTGCGTTGGGCCATTGCGCAACGCTGGCAGAGAGGCTCTGAGCAGCAGGAGGCATCTGTGCGCGAGCAGCCTGCAGCGCAGCGTCCGCGAACTGCGTTGAAGCATTATGAGCCGCGGGCAGGCCCACCGCAACGCTGGGCTGGGCGTTGGAATGCGCAGCTGCTGTGGGAAGCTGCATGAGTTCCTGACCAGACGCGGACTGTGCTGAGTATACCGGGTTGCGCGAGTTGCGCATTTTGCAC
Organism: Auricularia heimuer; assembly: GCA_002287115.1. Taxonomy (NCBI): domain Eukaryota; kingdom Fungi; phylum Basidiomycota; class Agaricomycetes; order Auriculariales; family Auriculariaceae; genus Auricularia; species Auricularia heimuer. The sequence continues at coordinate 109,299 of NEKD01000058.1, read as the reverse complement.
GGCGTCGTTCGCGGCCGCCGCGGCGAAACCATATGGCATGTAATCTTGGCCGAAATCATTTTGGGAGTTCTGGTAGACATGGTATAAGCAATGGAACTCGTGCCCAACATGAGTCTTACCTCCATGTTTTGCGTTCGGGACTGAGCGAGAGGTATCTAGGATAGTAATGTGGCGGACTTGCAAACCGCGCCGCCGCCTTTGTTCTTGAACAATACGTTACAACAGAATGAAATTTCCCGTTGCCGTTGACCACTCTGATGTATATATTCCACGTGAAATAAGTGCTAGAGCGCTGATTACGAGTAGAAAGAATGGTTGCCGTTGCTCTTTGATGTATACTGAGATGGACACCTTCCAGGAAACGTCGCGCTCGCTGTCTACCAATGTAGTCAGAACTGGCTTCCACAGCACCAACACAGTTGAAAGAATACTTCGTCTCTGTTACAGAAGTGGGCGTGCTGACACGCCTTCTCAAGCTTGCACGCACTTCACGATGATAGCCTGACGCATTGTCTAACGTTCACACTGCACTCTTGCCTTGTCCGCGTGCCTATATACCCAGGGTGACAGACAACTCAACATTCTTTACTCATAGACTAGAGACCATGAGTCGGTAGCGCGCCTCATGCCTTTTTGGATGGTTCAAAACCCCTCTCAGGTCGCTGTTTGCGTTGAACATTGACGTGAGAAACGGCGACAAAACAAGGTGCAACCATAACGGTTTTCCTATTCTCAAGGGCCTGTGCTTAAGGTGTGTATTGAGAGTTACATGTGTGGCGGAGAAGGCCCAAGGCTCCTAGGCGGTGGCCAGCATTACTGCACATGCGACAGACAGCACACCGATCATACCAAATAGCCTTCGACGCAGTCTACAGCCCGTGATTGCCTATCGATACGGTGCGGTGCCTTCATCTAGCTGGAGAACTCTTCAGAAAGCGCGAAAGTCTCTCACTACAGCCCAATGAAGAGGGTGAAGCAGTTGGGCAGGTGTTCATGCACAACACACTGCGCGGAACAATTGCTCTGTCCTCCTGCCATGCGTATTGGCGCATTCGCTGGCGCTACCATGTAAAATTTAGATTTCCCATCGTGTACCGTAGACTGGATGTGGAGGAGGTTTATTAAACCATGCATTCGTGGTGTGTATCGCGCTTTCAGGATTTCCATCTTATCTGCACATCTGACCACACTTTCGCTTTACGTTCCCTCCATTATGGCACAGAATATCGAAGATTGTAAGAAAAGAACGTCAGCTATTGCGGTCTAGGACTGCGTGCTTGCGAACTAGTGTACATAGGGCACGACGAACGCAGGGCATATCATCCTCCGTCAGCGATGTAACGTGCTTCCCGTTCAGCAGTGCAGCAATGCAGGTGAGGACCCACAAGCCGCAATCCGAGCCATTTCTTTGACTGGCCTCGGCCTGTGTGGCGTCAGCGAAAAACGAAAGGTGAATGGAAGGCTATACTCACCATCATGGGCCGCGTTTTCCATTGGGCAGGCAGGGACAGCACGTTTGAATCCCGCATCTGCGCGTACGACGCGATGGAGCGGAAATAACGAAACACAGTCTGCAGCGAGTCAGCAAATATCAGGAACAACGATAGCAAAGTGACCAACCATTGCAAGAGCACGAACACGATACGGACGAGCCAGGCTATCAAAGATCTCGACGTAACCAAGTCTGGGCCAGACGAGCGCGAGGACCCAATGCGTATTTTGCTCGTTGATGGGCACGATGACCGCCTCGCGCTCCCAGATACGCAGGCCTGCGACACGGCGGTACTGCTCCGCCACGCTCATGCCGTCCTGATAGCATGTCATCTCGTACGAGCTGAGAACGCAAAAGCGCTTCAGCCGCAGAGGATATTCGCGGGCGAGCGCGCAGGCGGCGAAGTTAATCGCCTCGTCGTTCAGCCACATCCCCGGCGTCCTGAGCCGGGCCCACGAGTCCTTGGACAGACACACGCGCGGAAGATGCGCGGTGCGCTCAATCCAAAGATTGCGCGTGATTTGCGACTCGTTCGCGGCTGCCGCAAGCGCGTCTAACTCTGGCCAGTGGAAAACATGGCCGGGCAGGGTCTGCCAACAGAGGTCAATGAAAGGTGTTAATGGTAGCTAATGTACGCACCTCTACATAGTCGAGATTCTCAAGATCCCGAGATGAAGCCCGCGCGGGCAGGGGCCCTTCGACTGGCTGGCTGCTGAACGGTGTTCCATCTTCTATACCGTTGTCATCCTCGCTGCTTGAGCTCTCGTCATCCGAATCATCCGAAATCTCGATCACGTCGTCGTTCCAGCGACTCTTTCGTGGGCTGGCAGTGCGCGCCATTTCCTCGAGGTCGTCGTCTTCCTCGCTCAGACCGTCGCAATCACTGTCGTCCGACACGACTTCGAACTCGCGAATATCGGCAATGTCAGCAAATCGAACCCTTCGAGGGCGTGGGGAGTCTGCGGCGGCGATGGCTGGCCGAAAACGTCGAAGGTAGGAACAGGGGGTGGCGGCGGACTCCGAACAGCTTCGCGGCAGCCGCGAAGATTCATCCGCGCGAGCCGGTTCCGTTCGCGCAACAATACCGGACGATATAGCCAGTCTAAAACATAATCAGAAAAGGAAAACTCTCTGCAACACGGTGGACGCACATGTTTGATCATCATACGCTGCAGTCAGAGCTTCCAGCTCGCGCGAGTGCCACCGAACGAGGTTTTGCGCTTCACGATCGAGCCGGACGGATTCCTCGGCGCAACGGTCCAAGGTCATCATTGCGCGGATGCCCTTGCGCACCTTGTCGTCAACGAGCCAGGCGGGCGCAGGTCCATCGTTTCCAGATATATAAACATCTTGCATTAAGACGTCGCTGTTCTTAAGGTGCTTCAACTCCGTTGACAGCGGTTGTGGTAGTGGGAAGGTGCTTCCAAAGGGCCGTAATCTGACGAGACGCTCGCAAAGATCATTGTAGGTCTTGATTGCTCGCATGATCGTCGGAGTGCGCTTTTTCATGGCGGCGATGGTACGAGTATGAATACTCGTGCCTGAAAGAAATCAGGAAAGTCGTAGTGTATCCCAATGACCACAACATACCCACTGGCATACCCCTCCCGCCCTGTGCGCTGTCTAGGATGCGCCACTCCTGGAACCGGCGCTGCAGAAGCAGACGGCAAGTTCGCTTCGCATCGTAGGCCTGTAAAAGGACGGCTGTGAACTGTAGACCCATCCCGCGAATCTCTTCAAACTCCTGGTCAATGTGCAACGTGGCATATAGTGCCTGCGCTTCGCTTAGCAGCTCAGCCTGCGAGTTGCGCAGTCTGCGAATGCATCGGTTTGCGGCAGTCGTTGCTTTGCGCGATCCACCGCCGAGCGTTGCTTCTGCGCTACTTATGGCGCTTTCCAAAGCGTCTGCCTGCTCCTGAAGCGTCAGGACGGCCTTTAACGAGTGCTTGAGCCTTGTTGTGGGATCTTCATATACGTCAGACTGAGCCAGGAAGCAGGAGGGAGAGCATACGGTTACGAAGGGACAACTCGGCTGCACGCTGTTCCTCCCACTGCGCGGCGAGATACTCCAGTGAGTGCCCGCTCTCCGCAAGCTGCTCCTGCGCGGTCTTGCGCTTCTTCTGAATAGCCTGTCGATGTCGCCGAATGACTTTGCCCTGATCGTGGCGCATTCGTCTGCCAATGCGCTGAAGCTGGCGGTCAAGGAGCACAAGACGCCGTCGACGCTGATGGAGTAATGCTATCAGTACGACGTGAAGGCCTTATGAAGATTGTAGAAGCGCAAACTGACCGAGACTGCCCGCAGTTTGGATATAAGCATGCGAAGTGCAGACCACAGGCGCTCCACGCCTTCGCCGTCCGTCAGTCCCATACCCTTCTTCATGCGGGGACTGTAGACTAGTTGGCAGGTCCATTGGTGTGCATAGGAGTGCATTGCGGAAGTCACAAAAACGACTCGGTCACCAAAGCCAGGTGGGAGCACGTCATACTGCGGAGACTATTAGTCGCGGTCGCCGCGAGCAATACCACGCGCGTACCAGTTGTCGTGTTCGGTCTGTAATGCAGCCCACGTCGTAGTAGGCTGCAACGGTTGCCGAAGATGGTATATGCTCGGAAAGCCAGTCGAGCGCTGTCAGCATGAACTTCTGACCCTCGCCGGCATCCGTGATATTCATGAAGCAGAGGGGCGCGCCGTGCCGACAGATGAGCGCAAAGACACCAGTGTCGTCAAACCTCTCGCCATTTGCCTTCGCTTTGGATGCAGACCCAGCCGTGTGAGCGTCCTCGCATGCGTCAAGATCCTCGTCAGGAACACCTCCCGTGTATCGTCCCTGAGGGCGCTTTCCTGCTTCCTCAAGACGCGCCTCCATGGCGGCAACACGGTCCGGAGAGAGCTGATATACACCGCGATACTTGAATGGTGGACAGTCGCCGGCTTTGAAGTCGTGACGTTGGGAGAAATTTGCATCGCCGCCGACATGAATATCACAGCCCCTGCATGGATTCAACCTAAGGCTCGGGATGTGGCAAATTGCACTTACTCATTAACACCGCGTCCAAAATGTTGTTCGTTGAAGCACAACGCACAACAGGAGATCAAATACTCGCTGCATCGCGTACGGTTTGTTTGAGAAGTGCGAAATGCTGGTTGCTCCACGCGTGGGCGCGTGTCGTCGGTCGCCGCGAGCGTCGCTCCATCTTGTGTAGGGGGACCTGCCGGCGCGACAGATGGCCCATGCGGTGTCTCAGGAGGTGTTTGAAGCCCGCCAGTGCGAGCCGTAGATGGACTCGTGTGCTCCTCGTCGAGCGCATCCCACGCATCTGCCCATCGACGCTTGGCACTCACAATGTCCTCCACGTCGTTCTCGATTTGGCTACGAAGGATATCGTACCACTGAATGGCGTACTGCATGGGCCGTCTGTATCCCTCATCAATCAGTCTTCCCTGCAGGTCGTAAGTACCGTTTCGCAAAAACAAGAGTAATCATACCTTCGAGGTCTTTAAAAGAAATCCCAGGTCTTCGTGGAAGCCATGAAGAGCTGCAGCGGCAGCCATCGCAGAGTCGGCAGAGTGGAACCAAAGATGATAGTAAAAGTCGAGCAACTTGAGTGAGAATGCGTATGTTGGAAACTCCGGAGACGATGGGAAGAATCCGCGAGCGACAAGCTGTTCGGCAAGAGCGTTGTGCGGGCAACAGAAGAGGTGCTGTTCGGTATATCCTATCAATAATGAGCGTCACTGTCGAACATACTATGGGCGCGCTTACGATCCCATTCCACACACACGACGCGCCGCAAGCTTTCCCGGCAGCCGGGGACACGGCACGGAGTATGTTGTCGGGGTTCCATGCCTGCCATGTGCTCGAGAAGAGGCCTGCGCAGCCGTGGAAGGAGCCTGTCCCACTGTGCATATAGAATGGCTTTCTTTGCTGTTGGGATGCGCCTGACACGTCTTCGCCGCTTCGGTGGTGGCAGCTGCACTTGGAAAATTTGTGTTGAAGGAGCAAGCGGGACGTCGGTTTCCTCGGCCATAAAGACGTCGTCTTCGATGACGGCAGGACGTGCAGGAGCTTCTGGCACCGGTCTCGGGGGCACAGAATGACCCGGTCCTGGTTCGGCAGGTGCAGCGTCCTCGGGGGACCTGGCCGCAGTCGAGGTGGAGGGCGAACGATTTTTTTTTTGAACTGTAGCACACGGCGACTCGGCGGAACAATGTAGACGCCTGGCAGAGCGGCCTTTCTGATGTATGGCGCGTTGCGGCGGCGAAAGGGTATGACTGTTGGATAGGTGTGCATGGCGGGTGCGGTGGCAGGAGATGGCAGCAGGCTCGGAATCGCCGGAATCGTGGGGGGCGGCGACGAAAATCGGGCGTATTCCGGCGCCAAGTCCCATCTCCGCGGCGGCCGCGAAGGTGCACAGCCTGATCCGAGGACTCAATCCGTCGCGGTCGCCGCAGATCACCAAGTCCCATCTCCACGGCGGCCGCGAAGTTGCAATGACTGCTCCGAGGAATCAATCGGTTGTGGTCGCCGCAGACATGGCGGGATAGAAGAGGCCTTTCCGAGCTGCTGACCGTAATTTCCATGAGACTGCGCATGCTGATGCAAGTGCGTATGCGACGAGAAGGACAATAAGGAGCACACATCGGCGTGCAGTCTCGCGGCACCTTGACGTCGACTTTGGCGGGCACGCAATTGATCTTGTATTTCAGGTATGAGTACACCGTGCACTCCAGTCGGTTGATTACGTTCAAATGGGAACATGCCCTGGCCGACAGAAGACCAAGAGTTGTTCGCATTTCTGTTGTCCCAGTTTGACGCCGTCCTCAAGCTCCTGATCATACTCAATACGGCGTTGCGGATGCTGCAGGAAGGCTGTGCGCTCTGTCTGTTGGCCGAAGAGCCGAGAGAAGTTGCGCCGGTGGATGCGCTGGCGGACGAGAACATCGACGAAGCGGTCTTCGAGCTCGCGATCGAAGTCGTGTCGTCTCTTGACGGCGGAGTGACGATGACGGCAGACTGAGGCGACGCTGTCGAGGAATGAGAAGAAGCGGGTGTGTTGGGCGAGTCCGGCGGCGACGGAAGCGAGCCGCGACCGTGCTGCTGGCCGTGCTGCTGGCCGTGGTGCCCGTGAGATTGCGAATGCGAGTGCGCGTGCGAGTGTGTATGCGACGAAGAGGAAGAAGAGGAAGCAGAGCCAGTTCCGTGAGGCGCGGTGACGATGGGGGCACGACAGGTGCGCGACGTGGGTTGTATTCTGGTCGCACCTTGACCTCGAATTCAGCGAGCTCGGATGGGACAAAGTTCAGCTTCCACTCCAAATAGGAACACATCTCGCGTTCCATCTGGTTGATCTCCCTCAAGGAGAACATGCCCTGGCCGACGTCACACCAGGACCTGCTCGAGTAGGTATCGTGGCAGACGACCGTGGACGCGATCATAAAGGCGGAGATAAATAAACGGTACCCTGAGGAACCTCGAGCAGCGAGAAAGCGCGTTTTAAGGCGCTGCAGCAAGAAGAGCGCCGTTCACGTGACGCAGGAGTGGAGGTGTGTCCGGTGCAACGCATAAGCAATGAAGTTGGCCAGTGGAGGCGCCGTAGGCGGCAGGGCCTGTGAGCCGCCGGGGGTGGTAGCTCGCGGCAGCGCGACGACCGCAGAGTCCAGACAGTGGAAGAGAGCCGAGATGAACCCTGCTGCCATCTTCGCCGTCTCTTCGAGCCTGTAAAACGGATCCGCGGACTGCCGCTGCTGTCTGGTGGGATTGTGCACACGGAAGAAACAGTTTCAGAGCCTGATGCTGGTGCAGGTGCAGGCGGCGCCGTTCGTTGGGGTTTTGGAGCCCTCGCTGGTCTAACGCAGTATTGAAGGCAGGTCTGCTGAGCGGACATAAGTATCTGTCGGCGCGGGATTCGGTTTGGGCGTGCGGTAGGCTACACCCAGACAGTCGGTGGTGCAGTTCCAAAGCTCAAGCGGCTGCTGCGAAGTCATACGCGGCTTCCGCCGTTATTCTCGCGGTCGCCGCGACGAATTACGCAGCTACCTCCGATGTTCTCGCGGTCGCCGCGACGCTGCTTTTCCTTGGTACCAATGGCTTCGCGGTCGCCTCGAGACGCGCCGTTCTTTGATTCGGTTCAAAATGGTTGAGCCTGTCGACACCCATGAAAATTGATTCAGTAATTCAACCATATGCACGATTTGCCTTAGTCCGTAGTTCTTGAGGCTAATATGGTCTTTCATTCTGTCAATGGGTGATTCTCCAGTGTATTCTGCTGTGTGAAAGATAATGTTTATGCACGGGCTTCGCTTCCATGTCGCTTCCAGCAGGACATTCCTAAAACGACAGGCAGCACGTGTGTTGATTTGCACTCACGGCTTCAAGTGTTGCTCTGCTGCTTCTCAACCGCAATTCCATACACTTTAAGTAGATTTATACGTCCTGCAAGGCCGTCACCTGAGACAGATCTGAATCACCTTGCCGTCGCAGCCGCCGCGACAATGAGGTGCGGACATTGTCAGACACTTTGGCTTCGTGGCGACCGCGACGATGCGGGTCGGACATCGTCACACACATTGGCTTCGCGGCGGCCACGACGACGGAGGGAGGATATCGTAAGACACCTTGAATTCGCGGCGGCCGCGACAATGCGGGGCGGACATCGCTGTTTCACCGCGGCGACCGCGAATGATCATTCAACATAATGGGTGCCGCCATCGCCGCGGTTTGTGGTTTCGCAATGACTCAGGAATAGTGTTTAGACTTCAACCAAAGTGTAGAATGGGGATTGCATTGCATAAAACGTCCAAATTTCACAAATGCCGTGTCTGCCATTACCCGTACGCCGTGTTCTCGCTTTTCCTGCGGCTTTAAAGCACCGAAGATCATCAGACAGCACGCCCTACAGCGCCCCAGACAAGGAGCATGCATTTGCTGGCATTTGGCGTGCTCTCGCGGCAGCCGCGAGAGGTGATTCATGTCAAGCATGCCTCAGGATATCATATATCGCGTGTCAATGTACTGCTTAAACAGTACTGCTGCATTGCATATACCCGAAACAACGAGCAGTTTGGCATTGCATCCTATCGCAGAGGAGCTCATCCTCTGAGCTCCATTATTCGCGGTCACCGCGACAAGCCATTGTTGATCGGGGAATGCTTCTTTATGACGCTATCGGCGACCGCGGGCATTGTTTGTGATGTGGTGATGTCATTTGATGGAGCCCTTGGGTCAGCCATCAGTGGTTCCGGCAAGGACCCAGAGGGGTCCCAAACAGATTGCCTGGGGTGGAGAACCACGCCCTGTGGACGAACAACTCCGTGCACAACATCGAGCGGATGTTGTACCGGATGCTGCAGTGGCAAGCGCAGCAGTTCGGCCAGTCGATCGACGATCCGTTCACGAGCGAGGAGGAAGAGGAGGCCGAGGAGGAGGTCGAGGAGGAGTCCGAGGAGGAGGACGAGGAAGCGGTCGAGGAAGAGACCGAGGACGCGGACGAGTAGGCAATAGGGTAGAGTAGTAGCGGGTGCGACCAAAGTCGCCCAAAATGTAATAAATGACTGTTTCTTGGAATCGGGTGAAAAGCGAGTGAGCGAAGAAATAGCGAGTGAAAAAGTGAGTGCTTAGATGTTTTCGAATTTCTTGAGGATTTGCTGGAACTCTTGATAACTGCCGGGAGCGCTGGGATTTGCAGCATAGAAGTCTTGAACTGCGTCTTGCGCGTGTTCGAGATTTTCGGAGCCCATCTCGGTGGTCTCGGGGTCGTCGGGAGTGCCGATGTGACCGATCCAGCGAATGCGAAAATGAAGGCGCGAGTGACGATGGCGATTGTCGATGCGTACGCTGAGTACTTCGAGCTCGTACTCCTGCTCGCCGTCGACGACGACGGGCGGAGGAGGTTCTTGACGTTGACCGGGGAACGCTTCTCGAGGGTGGGGTTCGAGTTGCGAGACGTGAAAGACCGGGTGTACGCGAGCGAGGTAGTCAGGTAGGCTGAGGGTGAACGATTGCGAGCTAGGTTGATCGACGATCAGGAACGGGCCTAGGTAGCGATCGGCGAGTTTGCGGGTGGGCTGCGTCGTCTTGATGTGTTCCGAGAGGACGTAGGCCATGTCGCCGACCTTGAAGTCAGGCGGGGAGTGTGTCGAGCATTCGCAGATGCAGTGTAACGTTTCTGAGCGGCAGCGATCTGCTCCTTCAGGACGTCCTGCAGTTCGTGGATGTCGACAGCGAAGTCGCGGGCGCGAGCAGAGGCAACGTCGCGCTCGGGGTAGACGGAGATGTTCGGGTGAAAACCCTTGTTGGCGAAGAAAGGCGAGACACCAGTCGAGTCGTTCGGGGTGTTGTTGTACGTGAATTCGGCGAGAGGGAGTAGCTCGGACCAGTTGTCCTGCTCGTAGTTGCAGTAGAGACGGAGGTACTGCTCGAGCGTCTGGTTCGTGCGTTCGACTTGACCGTTCGCCTCCGGGTGGTGACCCGAGGTGAAGTGCATGGTCATGTTGAGGAGCGAGCCGAGTGCGCGAAAGAAGCGGGAGACGAATTCGGAGCCGCGGTCGGTAGAGACGTGCGAGGGAGCGCCATGTTTGGCGAAGACGTGGATGAGGAAGAGACGCGCGAGCTCTTCGGAGGTGATCTTGCCCTTGGTCGGGACGAAGATACCCTGCTTCGAGAGACGATCAATAATGACGAGGATCGCAGTGTAACCGTTGGACTCAGGGAGTTGTTCGATGAAGTCCATCGAGATCGAGTCCCAGTTGCGAAGCGGAATCGGGAGCGGTTGAAGTCGACCGTACGGCTTGTGTCGTCGAGGTTTGCTGCGCCCACAGGTGACGCAGGCCTGGACGTAGGTACGAATCGAGTCGCGCAGGTCGGGCCAGTAGTACTCGCGGGCGACCATCTTGAGTGTCTTGTTCTGACCCGGATGGCCAGCGAGCGGGTGATCGTGCTTTTCGCGAAGGATACGAAGGCGACAATCGAGAGCGTTCGGTACGTAGATCCTGCCCTTGAACAGCAAGAATCCATCGTCCGAGGCCGACCAGTTGATCGCGTCATCGGTGCCGAGTTTCGAGCGAATGTCGAGAGCGAGTTCGTCCGAGTCGTACGAGGCGCGAATGTCATCCCGAATGGACTGAGTGTCCATGATCGTGGCTGCGCGAAGGAAAGTCTCTTCAGCATACGTCGCGCGAAGGGAAGCGGCGAACTGTTCCGAAGTAAAAACGGGTCGGAAGTTCTGCGGGTTTGCGCTGGCGTAGCCACCATCCCCCCTTTTGAGATAGACGTCGTGGCGGCGAGTGAGAGCATCGGGTTTGCCGCCGAGTCGACCGGGTCGAAAGCGAATGAGGAGGTTGAAGGTAGAAAGGTACTCGGACCAGCGAGCTTGCCGACGAGTGAGCATCTTCGTGGTAGAGAAATACTCGAGGTTCTTGTGGTCCGTGACGACGTCTATTGGGGTCTCGGCCCCTTCGAGGTAGTGTCGCCATAGTTCGAACGCCTCGAATATCGCGAGTAGCTCCTTGTCGTGCGTGTCGTAGTTGAGCTCGGTGGGAGTGAGCGTGCGCGAATGGAAAGCGACGGGGTGAACAGAGCCGTCCGGGAGGACGTGCGAGAAGATCGCCGCGATCGCGTAGTCGGAAGCGTCAGTCTCGACGACGCGAGGGAGAGCGGGATCGAAGTGGTGAAGGACGGGAGCGCAAGTGAACGCCTTCTTGAGCTCGTTGAACGCAGCGAGGCATTGCGGAGTGAAGTTCCACGTTGCGGTCTTTCGAGTGAGACGAGTGAGCGGGACGACGATATCGGAGTAATCGTAGATGAATCGTCGATAGAAGTTCGCGAAGCTGAGGAACGACTGGATGTCGTGAACGTTGCGAGGAACGGGCCACTCGAGGAGGGTGGCAATCTTCTTCGGGTCCATGCTGATGCCCTCGGGGCTGATGATGTACCCGAGGTACTCAATGGTGTCAGCATGGAACTCGCACTTCTCGGGCTTACAGAAGAGATCATTCTCCCGCAGCCGTCGAAGGACCTCTCGAACATGTTCCTCATGCTTCGAGGGATCGTCCGAGTAGATAAGGATGTCGTCGAGGTAGACGGTGACCGTGACGTCGAGGAGATCGGAGAAGATGTCGTTCATGAAGCGCTGGAAAGCGGCTGGAGCGTTCGTGAGACCGAAAGGCATGACGAGATACTCGTAGGTGCCGTAGCGCGTTCGAAAGGCAGTCTTCCACTCGTCGCCGGCCGCGATGCGAACGTTGCTGTATCCGACACGAAGATCGAGCTTGGTGAACTTCTTGGCGGTGCGAAGGCGGTCGAGCGTGGACGAGATGAGCGGAAGCGGGTACTTGTCCTTCCGAGTGATCTTGTTGAGCCCACGATAATCGACGCATAGGCGAAGAGAACCGTCGGCCTTCTTGACGAAGAGAACCGGGGCGCCACCCGGGGACGACGAAGAGCGAATGTGTCCTTTGCTGAGGTTATCCTGAGTGTACTCCCGAAGCGCGAGTTGCTCGGGCTCGGAGAGCGAGTAGATCGGACCGGATGGGAGAGGCTTGCCTTCTTCCATGTCAATCTTGAGATCGTACGGTCGATGTTCAGGGAGTCGATTCGAGGCCTCCTTTGAGAAGACGTCGAGGAACTCGTGATAACACTCGGGGATGCCTTCGCCGGTTTCCGAGGCCGGGTTGGCAGACGCAGAGCGAGCGGGCACCGATGGATCTCGAATGTAGATGGCCGAGACCATCGAGCCGCGAAGTCGACGAGAGGTGTCGAAGGCTGCGGCGCCGACGATCTTGATGTCGACGCGAGCAGCGGCCGCGCGAAGGGCGGTTTCGTCCATCGGCGGTTCGGGAGGCAGAGTACGTGGCGCGGGAGGAGGTGACGACGGAGTCGGAGGATCCGAGTCGAGCGAGAACCCAGGGACGAAACCCGAGGGATCCGAGGGCGAGACACGAGTGGGGAAAGAGATGCGGTGATGGAACCAGTCAATCCTAGGATTGTAGCGGGCCAACCAGCGGTATCCCAGCACTGCAGAGCAAGTCGGATCTAGAGTGGTGAGGAGGAAGTTGATGATCATCGAAGTTCCGCAAGGGAAGCGGACAGGAAGCGACACGTATTTGGAGATAACACCGCGATAGGAGCCGTCGAAGAGCCGAAGGCGTAGCGGTTGATCGAGAGACTTTTGAGGGAGTCGAAGACTCTTGGCGAACTGAGTATCGAGGAACTGATCTTCGGAGCCGGAGTCGACGAGTGTGCGAAAGGATGGGACAGCGTCGGAGGAAAGGACGACGATGAGAGCGTCTTGATCGGTGAGCGCGGCAGCGTTCAACCGAGTGTAAGGCATCTTGGGCTTGACGCAGTTGGTCCTAGATGCCCGTGGGGAACTGCCCGTTAGTTTTTCGCTTCCGCCGGGGCAGAAGCGGCGGCGCCCGAGGGAGCGGGAGCCGGCGTCGAGGAAGTCGCGGGTTGAGCCTTAGCGGCGCGACCCTTCGACTCGCGATTGTGAGCGGCCTTGCGGCACTCGGACGCGGTGTGGCCGGCATGGCCACAGTAGAGGCAGAGGTTGTTATCGAGGGGACGGCGTCGTTCGGCGTCGTTGAGCTTGCCGTTCGAGTTGAGGTTCTTCGCGACGTCGTCCTTCGACTTGGTCGTGGTCTTCGAAGACGAGCGGGCCGAGGTCGAGGACTGACCCCTCGAGTTCGAGTGGTTGTTCGAGTTGCCGTTGTTGCCGTTGTTGCCGTTGTTGGAGCGCGCGTTGGACTTGGTGTTCGATCGGGAGCCCGATTGAGGCGTCGCGGTCGAGGTGGTCTTCTGCGCTTTGCGAGGTTCGTTCGCGTGCTCGAGGGCTTGCTCATCCTTATCGATCCAGTAGTTGGCGTCGATGCTAAGAGCGAGCGCAGCGAGTGGCGTCAGAGAAGCCGGGCGTTGAGCTACTTGAGCAGCGAAGACAGATTTGATGCGGCGAGGGAGTCCGCGATAGAATTGCGAGGCGAGTGCAGCGTCGTCCCAGCCGAGCAGTTTGGTGTATTCGTCGAACTGGAGCTTGTAGCGGGCGACCTTGCCGTTGTCGGCCATTTGCAGTCGTCGAATCTTGACTTCGGCGCGTTCGCGTTCGTTCGTGACGCCGAAGGTGATCGTGAGTTCGTTCTTGAATTCGTTCCAGTCTTCGAGGAACTCGTAACCGGGAGGCGGATTCGGGACGAGAGGAACGTAGCCGCCCCACCATTCCTTCGCCCGACCCGAGAGATAGGTCGCGGTGAAGAGAATCTTCTCGCGGGACGTCTGGTACTTCCGAGGGTTGGCGAGGAAGTAGGTTTCGCAGTCGATGAGGAATCCGCGAAGTTTGTTGGCGTTTTCGCCGTCGAATTTGTCGGGTTTGGCGGCGTCGATGCGAGAGCCGCTATCGCGGTCGACGAAGTAGACACGAGGGACGTTGTCGTGTTGATCGTGGAATTGTCGTTCGCGATCGACGTCCGAGTCGTAGCCGTCCGACGGAGGGTCAAAGGGAGGTCCCGGGGGACCAGGAGGACCGTTACCGCCACCACCGCCCCCACCGCCGCCACCTCCGGGAGGAGGGTTCGGAGGATGCGAGCCGTGCGAGTGGTGCGAGTGGTGCGAGTGGTGCGAGTGGTGCGAGTGGTGCGAGTGGTGCGACGAGGGCGAGGGAGCACCTCGATGACCACCACCGCCACCGCCGTCTCCGCCGCCTCCGCCTCCACCGCCGCCACCTCCGCCGCCTCCTCCGCCACCCCCGCCGCCACGCCGGGGCGTGTTAGGGGTGCCGGATGGGAAGAAGCCGCGGAACGACGAGGAGTGCTGCGAAAAACAAGGAGTCGAGCGAGAGCCGGTGTACGGAACGAGCGCGAGAGGGTGTCGAGAGCCGAGCGAGTGAGTCGAGGGATGCGAAGGCGATCGCGTCGTGTGACTTGAGGGAGGGTAGGAACCGCTCGGGTCCGCGCGTAGTGTGGACTGGGCTGGCGAGAAACGCGAGGTGTGAAGCGAGCCGGAGAGAGTGTGTTGCGAGAGGATTTCGTCATCATCGTTCGGCGGTTGCGAGTGCCGAGATGATCCGAAGCGGCTAGTGCCCGACATCGAGACTGATGGCGAAGGCGTAGCCGGCTGAGGAGGTTGTTGGTCGCGAAGACGAGCCTGACGACGGGCTTCGCGAAGGATAGCGTCGGGGGAGTCGAGTAGAGGATGAGGTTCTTCCTGGTTTCTTCTGAGATTCTGTCGAGTCCCAAAGGCCATACAACTCGAGCAGAGCTCGAGTTACGAAATACTGTTAAGCCTGCTGTGCCTTGGGGGTTTGGTTGCAAGGATAGTTGAACGTCCGGGCGCAGAGAACACTCGAACGAACAACTAGAGCCTTCGGTGCGTTATTGAGCACACCGGCTACGTCGAGTAGCACGACCGAAGGGACCACGAGCAACAGAGGACTCAGACGAGTAAGTCGGGCGAGGGAAGAACCCAGAGGCGAAGTCGAGAGAGAGGGAGATAGAGCGTGCGAGGGGCACGACTATGTCGATTTCGTAACTGGGGAGCTAGATACAAAGTCGAGGGTCTTTTATACCTGGGGAGGTGATCCGATATACTCGGAGTGTATCCTAGAGACGAAGGAGAGGGGGCCTCAGATCAATAGAGATCGTCGTCATCGGCCGATAGGATGAGTAAGAGCGAGTGGGTAAGGTATCGGGGGATCGGACGAATGACGAGAGGCGAATGACTAAGACGAGTGGAGCGAACCGGATATGAACACTATCGATACAGTAGGGACAAGGCGAGTTAGGTGGATGTATGCGAGTAAGGAGAGAAGCTAGAGAAGTGAGGGAGAGGTCTAGAGGTAGAGGACAATGAGGAGAACATATCCCGAGCATATGAACACGAGGGGAGATAAGCCGGGTATTCGGGAGCTTGACCGAGTTGACCGAGTTGGCCGAGTGACGTAGAATGACGCCGAGTGATGCCGAGAGCACGTGGGGTCCGCGGACCGGGGCACGGGCGTAACACTGACGGTGAGATCGGACGTCGACTATCCACGGGTTCCCAACGACCCCACCGGCCGCGACACTACGGTAAAGACTCTCCTTCTGCCTTCTCTGGAGCGCATGGAAATGCGATGTGGTATCGGCGCCCTGCCGCGTTTTCCGACGACACTGAAGTCGCTATCCTGCCCTTATGTCTCGGTTGACGACGTGTTTGAGTATTTGGAACAGGTACCGAACCTGGAACAACTCGAGCTTTACCTCCCTTATTCCTGTCATGAGTTCGAGCTCGCGCAGGATTTCGCCCGAATGAAACAAGCCTGCATACGAATTCGCTGCGTGCGGCTATACGGCATCCGCCCACGAGCACCCACTACGCCTCCGCGCTTCTCGGAACTGAATATCAAGAGCTCTCTTTCAATTACGGACTTAACAACGACCACGACGTCTTCGGGATCCTAAACACCATCCGCCAACTGACCTGGTTCTCGCTCCTTTGCAGACCGAGGACCGTCGGCTTTGACAACGTCGAGATTATCGTCCGTGACGCAGGCAGGCGCACGCGCAGCACGACGTTTGTACCTGGGAAAAATGAAGAGGTCGTCGAAAAGTGGCAGGTGTCTCTGACGGGCCCAGTACGAGAGGCCAACATCGACATCGAGCTGCTGCTTTGGTTCCGCCGTCTCTCGCTGCCGGCGTCACTGCGCTCGCCGTCAACATGCCCCAGACCAAAAATAACAATAAGGAACTCGTACTCGACGGTATCCCCGTATTCGCAACCCTCCAGACACTCGAGTTTCGCCTCACGGGCGCGCGCTGTCCCCAAGTGAAGAGGAGACGTCAGCTCTCTGCGTCGTTGCGCAGGGACTTGTGAAACATACGGCAGATGGGGTGATCACAGGCTTCCTGGTCAGTAGGGATGGGGGCCACTGGGCGGTTGATATGCTCCGGAAGATAGTGATTTAGATGTTGCGCACCGACTTCTGGCTAGGATTTTATGAGATCTCTCGTTTCAGGTATCAACAGGCCCGTCTTGATGTCATTTGCTCTGCCGGACAGCGTTCTGCCGGGCCAACTGAGTGGTCCGACAGCACGACTCGTGGAAGGAGAGGAGCTTTTCATCGCTCAACCAAGTTCTTGTGCAGAGTACGCTTGTACATAGCTCAATGGATCCGCAGGTTGGATGTCACCGAGAAAACTGCATCAAATTGCACGCTGTACAAAGATGAGATGAACAAATGGTACAATGGGTAATTGATAGACATGAACGGCTGTGAGTACCGTAGAAATGCCGACCAATTGCATAAAAATGGAAATATTCCCGTTTTGAGGTAGGATGTGCTGTGGTCCATTTTCTCAGTTGTTGTTGCGTAGGTGGCTCGCAACTACAGCAGGGGAGTCAGCTCAGAAACAGGGACAGAAATTTATATTGCATACCTTGGCTGCACATACCAGGAACGGTCAGGATCTCATGAGCAGATGCTTTGATAGTTGCATGGAATGGAAAAACCGTCTGGAGGACGCCAGGACACCTGTGCAGCGGGGGTGGCCGGTACTTGAACAATGGGAAGGAGACAATGGTAGTCTGTATCAAATCACACCTGCCTAATAGAGAGCCCCCAATTCGGCTGGGGCCGTGATGCACGTGATCCAGACGCGTCGTGTCAGAGTAGACAAAAGAAAGTCTCTCCTTCAGCTCAAGCGGGAATGATAGAGGGATCGCAACTCCTCTCATGTTATGCTGCTCGCCTGAAGTATTGGGACTTCTCTACAAGGCATACGAGCGTCCCAACGAAGTAAGCGCCGGTCACGGATCAGGGCGGATCAGCGATTGCCTCCGAATTGGGGGCTCTCTATCAGGGGGCGCGTATTGATGCAGACTTTAATTCGAACGATTATCTTCGAACTTCAAAGTCTGCGAAGGAGATTAAGACAATGGCGGATAGGAGACGGGCAGTGGCGCCAGCTGGGATGGATTTTGTGCAACGTGAGAGCTCTCCGGAGAGGAGGGGAAGATGATGCGGGAATGGCGATATGTCCAGCGAACATGTCTCGCCGAGGTGAGACGACCAGGCGAGTTGCGCGGTAAGGTACGCTGCGTAATGCGAATGCATGAGCACCCCCTTCTCACAGAGCAGCAGCGATCATAACTCACCTGCAGAATCTGCTAGGCTGCATGGATACATAATCGTTCGTCGACGACGCAGCTGGCGATGGTGGTGGTGCCAAGATAAGAATCGGGCTTCGCAGTCGCCGGCTTTCGCTCGACCTGGTGTGCCGAACAGTTACCGTTACTGGCTGGCGCAGTTTCTCATGCTGTCTGATGCTACAGTGGCAGACCGCGCTGGCATTTCGCAATGGTATATTCACGCTCGATGCGCATGGAGGCGTGCAGGAAACTGATATGATAACGTTCTCCACAGTACCATAAATGCATCCACTTTCTACGCTCATGCTGACGCCGGGCGCTCGCGAAGTGCGCAGCTACTTAACACATCTGGGAAGTGCAGCGTGAGAAGCGCCGTCCAATTACAGCGAGAGACCGGGCCGTCTCGCACTGGCTAGTACTCAATCAAAGCCGTAGATCTGTGAGAAAAGCGCTAGGAAGAGAGCTCTGCGAGTAGGCCACATCAGGAAAACGCGTTTTTCTTAATATTGCGACCTAAGTAAACTGTAGTGGCTCACGCGCTGATACCCGCTGCCACAGCCCGTCAGATTCGGGTTGGTGGCTTCCGAGCAACTCTACTTACATCTCGGGTCTCCGGGTGCGTCAGAAAGCTCGCCTACACGGCCACCCAGCCGATTATGGGAAAAGCTTTAATCTGGGCGAATACGGGAAACTTGACACAGTGGATGACCAGATTCCTGGTGGGATTGCACCGAATTCCTGTAGCCGCAGGAATTACGAGAAATTTCGAGTGGATTTCACAGTTTGCCTGTGTACGAAACCTGCCGGATGATCCGTGCGGAGGTTTCGGTCCCCAACGCCGTCGCCGGTTGAGAAGACCAGTTCGGCCACTTCGAGCTCCGACGGCAAGCTCTCCCTCCGGCCAAGTCCAACGTGTCCACCAGACACAGAGGCATCCCCTCCCCTTGATACGTAGCCCCCCCCTTCCCCGCGTCTTTCACTCTATCTCCCGCTTACGCTCTCTTGTAGTCGGTGTTTGCCCCCACGACTCTCGTTGAGCGCCGTTGAGAAGCGCTGACGTGGCACTTCCGGTGCTGACGTGTCCCTTCGCGTCCAGCCATTCGCACCGTACAAGGCGCCCCCCCCCCCCCCCCCCCCCAATGCATGACCCGGATTACATTGCCCTCTGCTCTTCGTGCCTAGATGTTCCTCCGTTTTGCGTGCACAGTCTGGTAGATGACGACTACCATTCCTCCCCCGCACCCGATGACTACATTCAACAGTCTTTACCTCAGTAATACACTCATTTTTGTTTCTTACATCTGTCTGCAACGTACATACCCTGGCATCCTATCCTCGAAGGCTGGAATGGAACCAGCGGTGCCTCGGTGTTAACGGGGACGGAGGCAAATTCTTCTCACAGGTTTTGTGTAAGCCGGATTGTGGATTTTCGGTAAGCACAGCGGCTACGGGATTTCACTAGGATTGCATCAGGATTCCGGAACATGGCCCTCCCAACGAAATCCGGTAATCGGCTGGGTGGCCGTGTACAGCAATCCCGTAGCGTAGAAAGCTGTAAGCTGTCGCTGACGAGCTGCAAGCAACTTCCATGCATCCAATCTTCCCGGATACTGTGACTGTACAAGGTTGGATGTAAGGAAGGAGGGACTGGCGAAGATACATAAATAGCCCATAATCATCATTCCGGATCACAAGCCCGAAAATGATATATGCGGCAAACGCCGCGTTTTCATCTTGATGCTCACCGACTCTCTGAACCATCATACTAGAAGCCTCGTATCATCGCCGCACTCTATCCGGGCATGTCTCTGGCGGCTATGAAAGGCCTCTCTGCCCCAGATCCCTCCGGCACCATTCAGCTCCCGACCGCGTTGGTCGAAAAATGCTTCATCCCCTACGTCCGCAACCTCGCGCCCTCTTTGAACGGGCACCCTGTTGTCGTCGATGACCCTGAGTCTAAAGAAACCGCGCCGAATAATGCGCTTCTGCTGCCGCCCGTCCTCATCGACCTTGCCCAGCGTGTGCTGAAGGCTGAAATCGACCAGCCAAAGGACAAGACGACGATGCGCATTATCGCGCTTTGCACGCCCCAGCTTGACTCGCCTCTTGCTGTAGATGCTGCTGTGCGGCACCTTGCACACCACTTCAAGGCGGATGTCATTATCCTCGACGCGGAAGACCTTGCGGACAGCGAGAACGGTGTTCTTGGAGTTGGTGCGCTGTTTAGCCCGCCGGTCTTTGCTGGAATATGCATTTATCCTTCTGCAGAGTTCTCTCGTGCTCTATGGACGCTGTACTCGAGACACTACGAATTGAAAGCCGACGATGATGCTCTGGGTTCTGCTGAGCGCGTCGCGGGGCTAGCAAACGAAGCCTTATCACGATGTAAAGGCGCTCTCGAAGACGCCAGGCGCGCTGCAAGCAATCATCTACAAGACTCTCTCTCGGTGCGCAGTGCCAACTGTATCGCATTTGTGTCTGATTAGACCATGTAGACCCGCGATGACCATCCCGTACACGAAGCCTCTTCAGCCGGCGTGGACAGTGAAGAACCGTGTACGACCGATGACGATCCGGCGCCCGACGCCACTGCTGAACACGCAGTTCCTCCCGATTCCCATGCATCACATCCAGTCGAGGCGCCTGTAGAAGACGATGACAACTTGCATTTGCGCAGCCTCGAACAAGACGTCGAGGACGCCGAACGATCTGTGCAATCCGCACTCCAGGCGGTCGCAGACCTGAAGGCTCAGCACGCTGTGCGCGCGCGTAACCGCGCAGTCTACTACGCAACCGCGCTCAACTGGCTGCGCAGATTCCTGCGCGGCGGCGGCTCGCCGTTCCGCCGGCGCTTCCTGTACCTGCGCAACTTCGGCGCCATGGCGTCCGTCTTCGCGCCGCTCATCAGCCCGCTCCTCAGCGCCCTCGATGACCCCAGTCTGAAATTACCAACGATCGTGCTTGCCGGCGTCGGTCGCGTACGACTGCTCGACTGGGTAGACAGCGCGAACGACGTCGATAATGCACACGCCAAGGCGCATCACGACGAGTTCTTACAGGCATTCGACTCGAACGCGACGCTTTTGGCGCACGTCAAGGCGAAGTACGCGCCGGAGTGGCGCCAGACTGAATCGCCCGATGGCCGCGCTACCTCGCTCGCGGACTTGTTCTCCCGCGCCGTCCTCGACCAACATGCCGCCGGAGACTGGCGGCTGCGCCGTCACGGCCATTCCGAGAATCTGCGAGTGGACCCGGAGTCTGTGGACCATTTTCAGATATGCAACGCGCTGGCTGTCGCGCTCGAGTCCGACGACATTTTAGACTTAACGGAGTCTGAGCAGAACGTCTTGGCGCGCCGGGTGCTTGCGTACCATGTTCCGGCTCTGCATGCCGCGTTGTGTGACGGCCATAACCGTCAATGGTTCGCCACTCCTCCAGAGATTGTAGACCAGTGGATGGAACTTCTCGCGAAGGCCGATTCACAAGGTCTGTATTATCATCACGTTGAACAATTCCACGCTGACTTTGCGTCTTTCCAGATACCAAGAAGGCTCCGCCAGCCTCAACAGCAACTCTTCTCTCCCACGTACTGCACACACGCGCACAACTCACCGCGATCGCCGGTCGCCTCGCCTCGTGGCTCCCTCCATGGGTGACGCAGCCCATCAAGGCATCCGACGTCTTCGCCGCGCTGGAGAAGAGCGACGCGGCGCTGGCAGAGCTGCAGCGCTCGCTGAGCAGGGCCCGCGACGGCCGGGGAAGAAGGCCGCGAATTTGAGCGCTCTATCCGCTGCAGAACGCGTGCGGAACGCGAAAGATCTTGATGAGTACGAGACGCGTTTATTGGGCGCTATCGTCGACCCAGGTGAGATGTCCGGTGCAGCGCGCCTACTGTCGAGCTGATTCCACATTCCACTCGTGCAGCGACGATTAGTACGACATATGAGGACGTCTGCA
Organism: Auricularia heimuer; assembly: GCA_002287115.1. Taxonomy (NCBI): domain Eukaryota; kingdom Fungi; phylum Basidiomycota; class Agaricomycetes; order Auriculariales; family Auriculariaceae; genus Auricularia; species Auricularia heimuer. The sequence continues at coordinate 87,732 of NEKD01000058.1, read as the reverse complement.
TGCAGCCGCACATAATCGAGACGCTGCGCTCTGTCGTGTCTCTTCCTCTGCTATACGCCGATGCGTATAGCACTGGCATTCTGGGCAGGGAGTCTATGGCTGGCGTTCTGCTGTACGGCCCACCTGTGCGTATCTTTCTTCCTGCACGCTCTCTTGCTCTATCATTTATCGTTGTACAGGGTACGGGAAAGACAATGCTCTGCCGTGCGCTGGCCAAGGAGAGTGGCGCCAACATGCTGCAGATTCAGGCGAGCACGATCCGGTCCACATGGCATTCCGAGGATGAGAAACTCATACATGCTACCTTCGTGCGTGCACTATTCTATCTCAGGCTATCTTCTAGAATTAATCATCACTTCACACCACGCAGACGCTCGCGCGACGCCTCGGACCCTGCGTCATCTTCATAGACGAGATCGACGCGCTCTTTGGCAGCCGCGCGCACAGCGGGCAAGTTCACCGCGCCACACTGACCGAATTTCTGCAGGTGCGGCAAAATGGTCACTTCTCGCAGCTAGTGATCATCTCACTGACATAAATATCAGGAGATGGATGGACTAAAGTCGGCTTCTGAGAACAAGGCGAGCAAAGTCGTGATCGTCGGCGCGACAAACCGGCCGCAAGACCTGGACGATGCCGTCCTGCGCCGTCTCCCGCGCCGCGTGATGGTCGACCTTCCCGGCAGCGTCGAGCGCGAGAGTGCGTCCGCTCTCTTCACCTCAATGTCATCCGGGCGGTTACCTGATGCATTCGCAGAAATTATCAAGCACTATCTCGCGGGCGAAACGACCGACGAGACGGTCGATATACCAGCGCTGGCCGCGCGCACGGAGTCCTACTCCGGCTCGGACCTCAAGCACCTCGTATTCTCCGCTGCTCTTGCGGCGTTCAAGGATACCGTTCCCGACATTTGGACCCGCGGCGCAAACACTGCCATTGGCAAAGAACCGATACCCCAGCGCGTTCTCAGCGCGCGTCACTTTGACCAGGCGTTAACGGAGGTCTCTGCGAGCGCCAGTGCGCAGTCCGAGAGCATCGAGGAGCTGCGGAGCTGGGGTGGCACTACCGGGTGAACGGCAGATACGTTCGTGACTTGCATCATCGGGTGCTAGGTCATGTTCTCCACTGGGCTGGACAATCTCTAGGTTGCTAAATTTATGGCGGTTTGCGAGATAATATATGTCGCGAATCTCGACGCGCTGTAACTGTGCGCTCTTCTGTCATGTGAGCTGGCGCTGACGGTTTGAGATCCCGCATCGCAGGCTCTTCGAAGCCGGAATGACTGCGAACAAATGCCACAGAGGTAACCTTTGTCTTGATTGTGTCAGTACTACGTCGCAAGGGAACCACGACGGGCGTACCTTGCGGGAGTCGATCATGGGTAAGCAGGTCAGTAGGTGAGTGTCGAAGAAAGAGAGCCGGGACGCCGCACGTCGAACTCCGCAAGTCAACAAATGTCAAACTCGTGTCCGCTGCATTGCGGCCGAGGCCGAGATCAATGTTTGACCTCATCGACGTGTTTACCCTTGCGGAGAACCGTTGAGACCTGTGCTCAGTCGATCGTATTTTCTGATGCTATCCGACTCCCACTGTGCTTGTGCCATCTTTAAGGTTTAACAGTTGACTCTGGCACTTGGCCGACTCTGGCAATCTTCCAGAGCGTCGGCGTCGGATGCATGCATCGGTCTGAGATTGAGAGATAGATTGCGGGAACTGAGAGAATCTGCTTCCCATTGAACTCGCAGCGGCGAAGACTGAAATCCGAGCCAGGATCAGCGGTAATAACATGGGCAACATTTTGTTATGAAAATCGGGTGAGATCGTCTATCACGCATGCAAACTGGATACGGCGTGCACGGCACGATGCAGTGAGAAGCGGAAAGGTATGGGTCCGCAATGCTGCAAAGATATGGAGCTCGAATTGACGGATACCTCTAATTTGCGGAAGGTCGAGAGCCTTGAGAAGTTCCGCCTCGACCGTGCCCTCGAGCACCGGCGCTGTCATGTGGGGTGGATATGTCACGACCGCAATACTGCGAAGCGGACCCGTCAGGTTGGAGAGCAAGGAAACCAGCTCGGCAGCCAATGTGCCCTCGTCTGCGAACATGTACAGGTCTTCAAGGCCAGAGCAACGAGCAACGACCATGGCGTAGTCGGAGAGACCCATTGCCGAAGGCAGTCTGGAGACGAAGAGAGAGAGCACGCCAACGTGCGACAGATCGACATCTGGATCTTGAAGCTCGTCAAGATCCCGCCTGTGAAAAAAAGAGATAGCAAGCCACTTTGGGGAAGTGGTGCGAGAAGAGCCTGCAAAAGGCGCCGTCCAGCCACGAAAACTGCCCGAGCCCGCCGCGTCGTCGTCGTTGACGAGGCAAGAAAATTTGTCCAACGTGTAAGGGAGAGGCGGTAAGTGTTCGTAGGTCTTTCCCGGCTTAAATGTAATTTTGGAGAATTCGAGATCGGTGAGATGCGGTGTGCGACGTGTCCGCTCGAACAGCATTCGCAAGGAATGTGGCTCGAGCCTGCATGCCTCGAGCGTCAGACGGCGCAGGCTGAACACGCCTTTTTCCGAACTAGGCTCCATCCCGCGTCCACCGGTGCGACGGAGGTCGATCTCGAACTCGGGCGTGCATCCCATCAGGTAGTCAAAGCCGGTTAAATCCAGTTCACGCAAATTTGGGTAGATGTCGAGGAATTCCCTCTGGATATCGAATCCGAGGTGATATTCACCCACGATGATGCTGACGAATAGCGATTTGACGCCCCGGCGAAAGGCAGAATCGTGACCAGCGAGATCGCGAAGTAGCCGTACCACCTCCCTAGCATCATCGCAGATTGTGATCGATATGGGGGGATACTATTTGTATTATAACCGGCATATTTTGCTATTAAGAAAGACTCACTATGATTGCGGCCGTCATGTTCGATGCGGCGTGGTGACTGCGTGAGTTGAAGTTGGCTTAGGATCCGAAACTCCGACCAACCATCTGCTCGTCTGGATCTTGCACCATGCCGGGATTACACCCTGCCAACTTCCAGTGCTCGCCCTCCACTACTCCCTATGATTTACCTCTCCCAACACTTTTTTGCCTTGGCCGGTCGCTTTTGCGCCCTTCAAAAACTGTCAGAAGTTCTGTCAGTTCAGCGGTTCTGGAGCCCGATTCAGCGCTACCGCCGCCCGTGTGCACAGCTCTTGTCCTCTTCCGACCGCCATCTTCAGTGGCTTCCGTGATGCTCAGAACACTCGTCCGAAGGTGAGCCACGATCCAGTCAACGACTTATTCCATGCACGACGGAGACATGCCTCGTCAGCCCGCTCTGCTGGCCGTGATATAAATCACGATCCACGACGCACATTTACTATACGCCCTCCAATTAATAATTCCGCTTGGCCCGTCATCTACTTCGGGGAAACGTACGTGCGCTTTCCCAGATCTTCTCCAACTCTACCTTCACGAACGTACGCGCCTTTTTACAGCCCAACACGACCATGATCAGCTCTGAGTGACAGCGCGTCGGACATACTGCTTCTAGCGCAGCATTATAACCCCCGTTGCTGCGTCAAGCGACTAAATGGGGGTATCTCGTTGCCGTCCGATCTGCTCGCGTTGTGCCGCGCATTCCCGCCAGAACGTTACACAGTTTGAAAGGCTACTCTTCAGTTCTTTCCTCTCATTTCTGCCTATGAAGCTGCTGTTCTTCCCAGAAGCCCATTCATGCGCCAGCGGTGACCTGCATGCCTGATGAGCGCAGGCTGGTCCATGTGCAACTATGGGCATCAAGTGCGCTGCGCCATCTCCGTATGGGAGGTGAGTCATTTCAGCGCCAGAGAACGAACGCGGCTGACTTATCAGAGCGGCACAATACGACTCCTTGTGGTCCTTGCGCCCGCCCGATCGGCCATTCCTCCCATCCGCTGAGTGATGCCATCCCATTTACCGCTGCCAACGCAATTTCCGAATTCGAAGACTGCCTTAAAAAGAAGGGTGGGCCCAGTGGAACGGTACGCACTTCATTTCCGCTTTCTGAGCCTCCAGACGGTGCGCTGTGGCGGGAGCATGCGGCCTCGTGTTTCGACGAGGGCGATGATGGGAGTGCTATAGGAGGGTGCCAGGCGCAGCTGCCCGAACTGCTCTGGCTCCCGCCGCGACCCCAGACCCCCAGGTCCCATCTGATTGCCACAGTCGCAGCGGTCTGGTGCCGCGGCGTCGCCATTGTGCACATTGCTCCCGCCACAAATCCATTACGTGATGCCCGCGTGCTGTGCAATTGTGACCTCCGAGTCCGGCCGCACAGGCACCAACGCACGCACAGACACACACATTCTCAGGTTTCCATCATCGTGCACTGTTTGAGGTTTGGCCTTTTAGCTTGGACGTATGTGTATGGGGATTTACCAGCGTACCCTGTTCAGGCTTTCGAGTTTCCCCCCCGGATACTGTGCCAGAGTCCTCGAGGACTTAAACAAACGCGGGATCGCATTCGATCCCGCCTCAGTCTCAGGCTTTGCGCAAGACACCTGCAGTGATATCTTTACTCTCTTTTGGGTCGGAGAGCCATTCAGCCAAGTCAGCGCTCTCGGGCCGAAAAGCAGACATTTTATTCCGCACAGCTCACGATCGATTGCGTACGCTGGAAGGCCAGTAGTCGACCGTTCGTTCCAGTAGACTGAAACTACGCTCTCGTAGCGTTATATTCTGGTATCGGCGGACTGCTCGATGCACGCGGGCTTTCGCAGAATGAAGACTAGCATACGATTTCGCCATCGACTCTTCAAATTTCGACAGTTCATGCGACCTGAGGCCATGCATGTCATTCTCTTGGACCAGAAGAATACTTAGGGGACTATCGTTCGCGGCATCACCGTGTCGACATCGTACGCGAACTGATATATATCCGGCGTTTGCACATCTCCTTGAGGAGGATCCTGGTCAGATAAAGGAGCATAGCTCTGCATTTACGTCCAGTGAGTTAGTACCCGGTGGTGTGGCAATGTCAGCACCATTGAATCCGTCATGGCTGCCGACCTTGCAGATCCAGGAAGAGGTTTAGAGGTCATACGCGCTTAGAGACATGTCACAAGAACGGAGAATGATCCTTTTGTAGAGACTAGCACCTTTAAAGTTTTCCAGTTGAATTGGTGTTGAACGGACCAAACATCCGCAAACAACACACCTTCAAGGCGCTCGTGCCCGAGTCACATCGGACTACATTTGGCATTCGCGCAGGTTATCAGGGTCCGTCTTGGCTCATTATCCGCACGTGTGGCGCGCTCCTAAGCCTTCACTTAGCGCAGCGTTGGATGACTGAAAATCTTGACCTCCGAGGACCGAGGTTATGGGCACAAACGCTTGCGCTGTACGCGATCTGCTGCATGCTTCGAATCACTAGGCGCGTGCTGCGCGACTCCCTGCCGAGGATGGCTTATCCTTCCGCCCTTGCACGACGGTCTTCGCGCGCCGATGTCTCCTGGTCATAGTCGCTTCTAGCCCGCGCAAGTGATCCAGCGTCATCACTCCGAGAAAATCTGAACTTTTGAATATAGCTCCTACTTGATCCGGCTACGCACATGTCGTCCGAGTATCATTTGCCAATCGACTTCGTGCTGCCTCATACAGACCCTCGACTGGTACTCGGGCTGAACATGGATACGTTGCTTGCGTGTTCCGGGTCTTCTGCTCAAATATCCTTATTCCCATACCCATCGATTACCACTGCTCTCATGAGCTGGCTTTGCTCTCCATGCGCTGTTCCACGGAATAACACGCGATTTCCAGCTTTCTTCCTGCCCCGTCGATGTTGGTCGGAATCCAATGGTGTGGCACACTATGCAACGACCTTTTACCTCAGGCTGCTGCTCGATCTTTGCCCGCGTCTGGAATCACCATAGAGTATATGCGGATTTCCCCACCCCCCCTGGACCACTCATCGGTATTCGCTCTCGCCCGCCAACCGCTCTAGCTCAGTCTCGAAGCGAAAGTTACGTTACGGGATCCCGTAATCTGGCAGAGTCTGACGAAGTCCTGCAGCGCGGTTACCTCTCGAATTGATACTGGCAGGAGCTCGGAGTCCACGGCATGCAGGCGTCCGCTTGGGTCGCCTTCTCTCCTCGCGTACCATTAGCAGTGCCGGCGGTCTCTCGCGCAAAAATGGCCGTGGACTGGACGCCGATTCAGCCGGCAGACCGACTTGGAGATCTCTTCCACTGCAATCCCCCGATCGGCCCTCCCATTCCATCCCATGCCCTGCCTGCACCAGCCCTTGCAAATCCTCGTCCCCTTCCCATCCCGCGTCCGAGATATCAGCGCAACGGAACGGCCTCAAAAAGCAGGGTGGGCCCGGCGGAAGGGTACCGTGTGCCTGCAGCTGGCCTTCCCCTTCGCGCTCCTCCACCTTCCCATTCGTGGTCCTTCTGTCCCCATACGCGTCCTTCCGCCCCCAACCAGTTCCCATTCGCGGCCCTTCCGCTCCCAACCAGCTCCCATTCGCGTCCGTCCTCTCCCAACCAGCTCCCATTCCCATTCGCGGTCCTCCCATTCGCGTCCTTCCGTCCCTCACCCATTCGCGTCATTCCGTCCCCTCATTCTGATCGCCGGGTTTCACGTGCGTCCGAAGAATCCGATCCTCGGTGCTGGGTGTCACTGCTATTGTGCACTACTGCTGCCGGTACAACTCCAACTCGGTTCAGTTCTGTCAAGCGGTCCGGTACAGCAGACGTTTGGCGTGGATCGCAGCCCAAGTGGGCGCGCCCGCGTCTTGAGGACCGATACCGATGGGAGCAAGACCGGTTCGAGATCTCCCGGAGCATCGACGGGGCCTCTTGTCTCTTGTCTCTCGTCTCTTGTTCGCCCGCGCGAAAATCGGGAGTCTCAGATTGATACTGCTACTGCCGTTGCTGGTGGACGTCTGTTGGAGTTGGCGGGCCTAGATTCCGCTGGCAACAGACTTGAGACGACGACGCGCACGTGACGCCCGACGGTCGGGGGCTCGGGACGGCGGGCCGTTCGACTTCATACAGCGCGGGGTTGCACACGGCGCTGCTCCACGCCGCGCTGTGCTCCGCAGAGCAGAGCATCGGATTCGGAGTGTTGCACAACTGTATACGTATCCACGAAACACAACGGCAAGACTGATCCTGGATCTAAATCTAATCATATCAAGCGTTCATCTGCGCTGCGCTGCGTGCAATATAATAATACAGTTTGCCGTGTTCATTTCGGACGACCTCGCGCCGTAGCTGATCAGCGATAGGTAGGTGGGTCGTGGGCTGGATGGCGACGGGGGGAAATGAAATCTGCTACAAACAGCAGCAGCTGAGCGGTCGAGTCAGAGGAGTCGTTATCGATAATCCGACCCTGGATAGACGGATGGCTGGATGGATGGATGGATGAATTCGGCTTCGGAGGCGTGCATTAGAGCAGATGGGCGCAGCAAGACCCGCACCGTCTGGGGTACAGGCATCTCGTTCCGCCGAGCTGCACCGTCAGATATCCGCCAGCTGTTGTCCGTCGTCGTTCCGCCGGAGTGAGACATCGACCGATTAGGATACAGTACGACGTGCATTGGCCCTGGTTTGCACCCCACCCCACTATCTGATCTCCGTCTGATTCCTGATAATCAGCAAGACCGGAGAAGGGAGGTGGGTGCCGGTGCGCTGGCGGGTCGCGGGGTTAGATTTGAGGAGATCACATGGCTGTTTGGGTGGACAAGAGAGCTTGTAGCAGAGGCAAAGATACTTAGATGAAGATGAAGATGAAACTACTGGATAGCTGCAGCTGACGAGGCCCCCGGCTTATTCCTATAGAGCATTCATCCAAAGCTCCACACATGAGGGCACTTTTGAGGCTCAACCTCCCATCCAAAAGTCCACACATGTGGACCCAATTGGGTGTAATGTCTCATCCAAAACTCCACACCATCGACCCAATTTGGGCAACGAGTATGCTATCACGACAAGCAAAACATCATGGAGAGTAAACTTTCGAGAAATAATGGGCTCAGCATCTATATATGCTTTAAGTTTACAATTTCCAATGCTCATTCATGCAGCTTAAACAATCAGGGAAGTCATTGCTAGCAGTCTGAGAGCCTTCGGACTTATCGGCAACATCCGGAAAGACCCGATGTTTCATCCAAAACTCCACATCTGGCGCCGAGATTGGCGATTTTGGTACTCCACACATGGGCAGCTTCCTGGATGAAGGCTCAGATGGCATAAGCCGGGGGCCTAGCTGACGCTGTTCTGGCGGCCTCGGACTCGGAGCAACAGAGTAGAGGGAGATCATGAGGTTCAGAGTTGAGTTCATTTCAGAGCGGTGGCTGCGACGGACGGCGCTGGCGGTGATCACGTGCGGCGAGCGTTCATTCGCGGAGCATTCCGACCGTTCATCTCATCTCATCTCACGTCGGCATCGTTGACTGCGCGGGCGGTGCTGCATCTAAGTAGTGAATCACGTGCGGGAGATACAGAGGGCGACGGAGCATACGCGGTGGTGGGGTCATCTGCCAGCGCTAGTCACAGACAGCTGTAGAATTCGTCTAAGAAAAGGAGAGACGCTGAGAGAAGAGAACGTCAGCAAAAACTCAAGCGCCGATTGTACCAGCGCCTAAATCGCCACGGACGAGTGACGACGGAGCGCCGGACAGCAGGAGCCGTCCTGCCGCATGCGGGCGATTCGCGCCGGTCGTTCCATATTTGTACATGCTGCGCTATTGTGCACAGGGCAGCGGATCGGATTGGATGAGAGCAGAGGGTGCGTGCGGCGTGAGGTAAAGCTGGTGGGCTCGAGTCGGGCCGGGTGGCCGATTGTATCAGTCGCACAGGACGAGTCGGAGTACTTAGTATGAAAAGATAATCTCGATTTCATACGCAATATTGCGGTCAGCGGGTCCGAGCCCATGACCCAGCCGGCGCGGGCATCGAGCGCAGCGGGCGCGGCAGGAATGATGCAGATGGCGGCAGCGGTACTGTGCACAATGGCGAAGCCGGCAATCCGACCGACTGCCCGTTCATTCTGATACCGTGGCGTCGACAAGGTAGGGTCGGTGCAGAGCAGGCAGAGCAGCGGTCCTACCTACTGTGCAGGGCAAGGTACGGACGGACGATCGCGTGTTGTGTGGCGGGGGTTGGGCCAAGCATCCGATCGGCAGAGTGTGGCGGGATCAAATTGACGTGTCCAGTGTGACGGCGGAGGGTCAAGTTTGTTCGGGGGCAAAAAGAGGACCCCGCCCGCTCCTTGTCTTCCTTCCTTCATCTGTCCGCCCAGCCAAGCCAGAGTATAAAACGAGACTTTTTCTCTTCCTTCCGTTCCCCGACTCCGTACCCCCCGTCCCCGCCCTCGCCCAGCTATGGACTGCTTCGCGTCGGACGCGTCCACGCTCGTCGGCGACCCCGCCCCGCTCCACTACAAGCTCGAGGAGGACGTCGAGTACGTCAAGCCGCAGCCGGCGTGGGACCCCGCGGCCGCCATGCGCCGCCACATGCGCACAAAGCGCGACCGCGAGCTCAAGGCTAAGCGCTCGCCCTTGAGCGACCGCCTGCTCGCCGTCGACCGCACCCGCTCCCGCTCGCCTGCGCCCTATCCCCATGGTATGCCTGCCCCTGCCCTCTTCTTTACCCTCCCACTCACTGCGGGGACAGTGTCGATATGCCGGTCGTTCGTCAAGACCGGCTCGTGCCCGTACGGCGCCGCGTGCTCGTTCGACCACCCCGCCCCTGCCCGCGCCCCGACGCCGCAGCAAGCCCCGCCTCCACCCCCCGCCGCCCCCGCCCGCGCCCGCGCCGGAGCCAAAGACGGTGTACCTCCCCGTGCCGGCGGTGCCGCCGATGTTCTACTCGACGTACCGACGCGGCAGCAACGGCGAGCTGATCGACCCCGCGCTGCTGCCCGCGCCGGTGCAGGCGCAGAAGAGCCTGTACTACCGCACCAAGCCGTGCCGCTACTGGGCCCAGGACGGCGCGTGCCCCAAGGGCGACAAGTGTACCTTGTATGTTGCCGTCGTCATCGTGATGCCCGCTCGTGCCTGACGAGAGAGCAGTATTCACGACCCGAGCCTCGCGCCCGGCCCGCTCACCCCGCTCACCCCGCCGCCGCCGCCGCCCCCAAGGAGGCCGTCGGCGACGCCCGCCAAGCCGCCGCGCGAGCCGCACCCCGCGTGGCGCGTCGTCGGCGGCGGCGTCACGCTCGCCAACGCACGTGCCCAGCCCGGTGCGTCCCTCCTTGCCCCCTCCTTCATCTTGCTAAATTAATTTTCTTTTCGTAGGTGGGGACGCCGGCGCGGACTCGGAGGAGGAGGAGGCGGTCGAGTGCCTCACGGGGTTGTCCGCCTCCCAATCCCAATCTCAGCCTGCCGTCCAATCGCAGCCCCAACAAGTCCAACAGCAGCAACCGTACCATCCCCAGCCCCAGCCGCAGCCTCAATACGCCTCGCAGCAGGGCTACGCAGCGACGGCAGCGCTCCCGTCGCCGATGTACCCGACGTTCAACCCCGCCGCGCCGTACGCCGTGGCGGCGCCGCCGGGCCAGCCGCTCTTCGCGTACGCGTACCCCGCGCCGGCGTATTTGTGGCCTGCGCCTCCTCCTCCTCCTGCCCCTCCTGCCCCCTCCCGTATGCCTCGTCACCCTCGGCAGACAGGAGGGAGAGCTACGAGTGGCCTGCGGGAGGCGTGTACTTCGTCGCGCCCGCGCCGCACGCGCTCGAGCTGGGCGTCGTGCGCGAGGAGGCGATGGTCGCTGCGCTCGGCGATGCGGGCGTGGATACTGCTGGACTGGACGGATCTGGCCGGCCGCTCGACCTTTCTGAAGGCGCGCAGCCGCTTGCGATGTGGGAGGGGAAGGACGGGTGGGCCGGGGAGGAGGAGGAGGAGATTGATGTTGAGCAGGGCGCCGTGCTTGATGCTGGTTTCGGCGACGTTCGCGATGCCGGCTTCGGCGACGTTCGCGATGCTGGCTTCGACGCTGGCGCGCCGGAGTTGTTTGCGTGGGGCGCGGTCGAGCATTTGTGTTGGGCGGACGATGTCGAGATGGAGGATCGCCGTCGCGCTGAGCATGAGCATGATGAGGAGGCTGAGGCTGGGAGTGGGGGGCGGAGGACGAGTCCTAGTACGCCGCGTGTGGGGGCGGGGAGACTGTACGAGGTGCGCGCGGTCTCTTTCTTCTTCGTTGCCGTCGTCGGTGCTGATGCATACGTTACGTCCGGCAGCTCTTCGCCGCCAACGAGTCGCCCCGCTGAACGCTGAACGCTGACCATCGAGCGCTCGCGCGGCGCGCGGGACGCCTCTGCTTGGAATGACCGTTATTTCATTTATGCTCGCCCCTCACTTTCGACACCCACTCAATGCCCCACCCCGCCCGCCTCCACCGGGTTCATGCTTTCGTTCGCTCTGGTGCGTCCCGCCTCCTTCCTCCTCTCCACCTTCCCCATCGCTGACGTCGTCGATAGCTCATCTTCGTCGTCTCGCAAAACCCCCTCCCCTCCTCATCTCATCTCCTCGGAACGTCTCTCAAGAAGGAAGTCTCGTTTTATTCTCGTCTCATCTCACCAACTGGCTACGCACCGAACTGAAACAAACGCACACGCTCACCCCGCACACCAACACATTACCTTCGCACTTCGCACGGGCGCATCCTTCGTTGAGATTTGCGCCCACTTTACGCTCCCCTCCGGACCACCTCTCCTCGCCCGCCCCGCGCCCTTTTTTTTTGGCTTTTGCGCGAACGGGCCCCTGTTCTAATCGCCCTTCGTTGTCCTTTTATCTCTTTCTGCAACCTATTCCCCCCCCCCCCAACTCTTCTATGCGTTTTGCTTGCTTGCTCTATGTGCGCTGACGAGCGCTTGCTCGGCTGTCCGGCTGAGGTTTTATGTGCGACGACGACTATGCTTTCCCCTCCGATCTATGCTCCCCCGCTTTCATACATCGGACAGCTCATCTACATACATAGTGTAGTCGTACCTCTTTTTTTGTCTCTGTTCGTTGTTTGGATGCGGATTCTGATGTAAGGTTAGGAAGAACGTACACGCTTTTCGTAGGATGTCGGGTCCTTGGCTTCTTTTTTTTCGCGTATTAATTTGAAGGAGTTTTTGCGCGATGTTTGGTTGGTTTGGGTGTGTTGGTTGGTGGACTTTGACGAGGAAGAGTGAACAGTGGTCTGGTTGGCCGCTGGTGGATGCTTTGGCTGGAGATTGAACTTGTTTGGCTGCAGATTGGATACTCTGAGATTGCATACAGCATTCCGGGCTGTCATTTCAGTGCGGATTTGACTTGTCGGAGTCGGTGCAATGCGTTGCCACATTCCGCCCACGGAAAAACAGTCCCGCCTACCGCGAATGAGTTCCATGCTGCGCGGCGGTACCGAGTCAGTCGACGCATGTGGCGCGTGCTGTCGCTCGGCCGCCTCTCATGCGTAGCGTAGGGTGTGGGAGAAAATCCCTATTGTGCACCTCGGCTATCGCTGTCACGGTCCCAGCTGTCGTTGCCGCTGTTGATCATCGACGACGCTCGCACCTCATTGGGCTCGACGCGCGGTACCGCTCTTTCGGCCGAGTTGACGCTGGCGGACAGAAATGGATTCCTATTGTGCACTGCTCGTCGCGGTCAGTCGATGTTGAGGTGCGGAGTGATTGTGATAGGCGAGACGGCGAATGTTGGATTTTGATGATTGTGAGAAATTGAGGTGAGAATGAGAATGATTTGCTACGTTGGAGCACTCTACACTCCAGCGTTACGATTTGGATTTTGGCTGCGAGTGAGGTGCCACCGTGCTACAGAGTCTAGAGTCTACAGCGTATCTCAGCTGCAATCTCAATCGAGATCTCTCCCAATCTCAGGCCGTGCAAGTGGCGTCAACCTGTACACAATCTATCCGATCCCGCCGCGCCGCGCATCTAGATTCTACCCTTCCAGCCAGCGTGAGAACCTCCAACACCTACACACATCCGCACTCGTGGGCCTATTGTGCACAGCTCATCGTCCGGCGTTCGAAGGGGCGCATCAGCGCAACCTGATCGCTGCAGTGGTTCTCTATTGTGCTCGTTGAGATTGGGCTGGGGTGTTTGTTTGTTTGTTTGCGTACGGTATGGCGCGGTGCGGGTGAATGGAAGGCGTGGGAGGTTCGCGATAGGGGGTGGGGACTCGGAAATGGGAACGGGATGCCGATCGACGCGGTGTGAGCCTGGAGGATACAATCTACGCTGCCGTTCCTTTGGATACCATGGCGCAACTGAACTAGCCATCGCCCTCACGCCTTTCGGACCTACGGTACGGAGCGGATACCGGATCTCAGGCTGCTAGCAAGTCATACAGTATGGATCAAACTGAATGACCAACTTGAAATGAGATGTCCGAAAGAGAGCGCTAAACCGATTTGCCCAAGTGTAATGCGGTCGATCACGCAATACATCGACGCTCAGTGCGTGTCTCCATTATCGGCAAGCTGCTGACGGTCTCCGATCCAATCCATACGCGCATTTCCGGAGTGAGTCTACATTCGCTCTGGACTCTCAGGGACGCAGTCCTCGAGTTGGGAAGCAGCGCAAGGGAGCATTGGTCACAATGGCAATGGGCCTTGACCCTGAGCGCACGCGCGGGACATTCGATCACGTGCTCTGGACGTCGCAGCGCACGCCCCGCTGCGTCCTCGTTCGGTAAGACTTCCAGGCGCGTCGGCTTCGGCAGATAGTGGCGCGTGTATCTCATTGGATACGGGAGGGGAGGGCGCGTGTCCGAAGCAAAGGCGCTATGGAGTAGCGTGCTCCTGCCGTGGCTCTGGGTCCGCATTACTCCCCACGGCTATGAAGCGTGCAGAGTTACTTGAAATGTACACGAGCAACGTGGGGATACAATTGGGATACTGAGTAAACGGCGAGCTCTTGCCTGCATAGCGAGTCCTGAGTTACTCTCAATGTCGCAGACGCGTCGAGCATCTAGTCCTCTTTCAGTCAGCACAGCTCGCTGGCTCAGCACCGGAAGACAGCAGCGCTTGCATTCTGAGAATGTCGAGGTACGATTACCTTTCGTTTCAGCCAGCGCGAGCTTTCTCATTGGCGGGAACAGTGCACAATGGTCAATACATTCAACGGCAGAGCGGATCAGCCCAATGAGGAAGGCGCTCTCCTGCTACGCGGCGCTCCGCGTTTGCAGGAGCGCCTGTATTTCGGGCATTTGCAGAGTCTCGTGCTCTCAACTATGAAGCTAGCGCTGCTTTGCTCGCGTAATTTTACCGATAGGTCAGGCTCGCATTCCACTGAGTCCGAGATGAATGCACCTGATCGCTAACTGGTTTATAACTCTCATGCTCCGAGGAGATTTAGCGTCGAGCGCGAGCGCGTGATCCTGACCAGACAGCAGACGATTTGTAACATCCAATATCAAGCAACACCGTCAACGGACGGGGGCCAGTCAATGGTGCCACCGGTGGCACAAAATAATCATTGAATACGGCCCCTAATACCCCGCGCCGCCGGCTCACCGGGCTGCACCTTCCATATCGGCCGAAAGCCCTGCCAACGCAAACGTCAGATGTTGTGTGAAGCGCTGACGGACGGATCTGCGAACGCCTGATCTGTCTCACTTGTATTGAGCAGCGAACGAGCATGCGCGTGGACCAAGGAGAACTTCGCACCTTGTACGGCACATCGGACCTCTTGAGCTGAAGGTTTCTTGCTCTGCGCAAGTGCAGCGCGGGACGGCATGACTTCATGCCGCTCTGTATCTCGAATCTGACTTCGTCAGGGTCGGATTATCCGATTCCATCTCGAGCCACCGCCGGGCCACATGCTGAATTTCATCCCGCGACTCTATATCGTTGGTCAGAAGACCACGCCGCGAGCTCCGTGGCTTCATGAGGGCCCTGCTGGCAGTCCGAAATGAACGCTGAGCGTCACGGTGCGAGCCCAGTCGTTAGCTGATCGGTACGACGTCCGGGCCGACCGCCGAAGCCCTGCAACGAAATCGAGCGTACAAGGGACCACGCAAACAGGGGCAGTCTCGGGGCCATATCCATCTTGACAAAGAGGGTCCTGCTGCGGCATCGAAAGCGATCCCGCGCCGTGTGCACCCTGGAATACAATAGCCGGCTGCCCAGTTGGGAATGAGCACGCTGACCAGCGTACTCACGTCCACTGCAAAATAGCGCACCCCAAACACGTCGGCCCCTTTGCACCGACGAAGAAGCATGTGTGTGGGTGGGTGTGTGTGTGCCTGCGGGTGCGGGCAGCGGAGGTCACAATAGCACAGCACGCGGGCATCACGTAATGCTCTTGTGGCGGGAGCAATGTGCACAATGGCGACGCCGCGGCACCAGACCGCCGCTGCAGTCGCAATCAGATGGGCCCCTCCCTTCGCGGGGTCTGGGGTGCCGGCGAGACACCTTGCAGCTTCGTATGACAAGGAGAGCATGCTGCGCCTCCCACCCTCCCATCATCCCCCTCGACTCGGCCGCATGCTCCCGCCACAGCGCACCGTCTGCAGACTCAGAAAGCGGAAATGAACTGCGTACCGTTCCACTGGGTCCACCCTTCTTTCTAAGGCAGTCTTCGACTTCGGAAATTGCGTGACAGTGGTTGATAGGATGGGATCACGGTGTGGATGGAAGGAATGGCCGATCGGGCGTGCGCTCCCGCCGAGCGTGACCTGAAGCTTGGAGACACGATCTTTGTCAGCCCAAGGAAGTCTGCGGACTCTCCGTGTCGACTAACCGATGGCTAGAGGTCCGTGCAAACCGCGATCTGCTGCAAGCCGTCGAACGGTGCTTTAACGTCCATACAAGTATTGAAAAGGAAGGTCGCGCTGAAAGCTTGCTGATTTCTCCGACTGCGCCCTGAGAGTTAGATTCCCAGCAACCCGCAGCCAAAGTGCGTTCTGCGCCGAACCGGCGACCTGCATCGGCCTCCGCGTCGCTCTGATGGTCTAGGGCTCGCTGTGTGTGTATCCCAGGCCGAGCCGTCTGTGAAAACTGGGATGAATAAGGGCGCGAACAGAACCTACTCGGTGTATCAGACGAGAGCGAACAATGTTCTGATCAAGCGCACGTCAGGCAGGAGAGAGAGCAGCAATGCTGCCAGGCTGCGGTAGAAGATCGCCTTCGTCACTTCCAGAGGCGCATGCGTCTCGATGGAAAGAGAAGAAAGACGAACAGCTGCGACTGAGCCGCGATATAAAAATGCCTTGCCGGCGTACGAGTTTGAACATCAAGCACAAGTCTTCCTCCTATGTGGATAGCTAGCCCGCTTCACCATCGTTGGCAGCGTCAGTTTCCTCAGGCATGGCCGCGGACGTAGAGACGGACTTTGGCGTTATACAAGGCGCGCATCGCAATTAATGACCGTCTGAGAATAGCTGACCGTCTGAGAAGATCGCGCCTTCTGGAAGAGCTAGTGCGAGAGAAGCACGACCGCCTGGCGTGTATATATACCCCGCACGTCGCGCAGAGCTAGTTAAGACCCAAGACTTCGAGTCGCCCACGACTACACAACTGCTCACATGGCCCGCGCGCTGTTCATCGCATTCGTCCTCTGTGCCATTGGTGCAATGGCTTCGCCGATTCCTGCAGAAGGATGGCCGGGGCTCTGCAAGCGCGGAGAAGCAGCGAAGGAGGGGTAAAGCAGCTCGACATGTGTTGCTGGTGTTGGGGCAGCCAGAAGTAACGGTCGCGCGGAAGCACGTGAAGTGTGATAAAGCCAGCGCGAAGGTCGGAATTGGGAAGAGTAATGGCTGAATGCCTGACGCGCTGATCTGGGGGCCGCGGTGTTGTAACTTGGGCAGATGTTCGATTCGAAAATAGTGGTGTCTGCTGGTAGCTGAGCGCTAGGTATGGACGAGCATGGCCAAAAACGCGTATAGAGGAGTTAAATAAGACAAAGACAGGTGATTTGTAGCAGCTCACGCAGCGCGGAGCACAGGGCATCAGAGTTTGTGATCGTCAATCTGAAAGCAAACAGGGCGACGGGGCGGTTGGACGCGTCGCTATGAGCGGTACAAAAAGGAAGGCGGATGTGACCGTAGCGCGCGAAGCCTTAGATCCGTACAGACAAAGAGAAAACGCGCCGCGAAAAACGAACAATGGAGTTCGCGGAAAAAGAGGTGGTCGGAGTTTCGGGTGCAAGCCATCTTACCCTCTAACTTCGAAGATGGCACGCCCACCAACGGTAAGTATGGCGATTACCTTCAGCTATGAGCCTTGCTTAATGCAATTAGTTGAATCCCATAACAGTCCCAATCCGTGGTCATCCCGACGAAGCCCTGGCCGTCCTCCGCGACCTTGCCGCCAGAGGTGCCTTGTGGCACGGCGTCAAGTCGCTATACATCAACATTGTCCCACAACACGAGAAGTGTGTACTGCTCGACATTGAGAACGACTTCCTACGCGTTTATCCGAATATGCGCGACCTCGTGATACGCGGGTTCGACGGCTTCAGGCGAGCTACTTCCAACGACAACTTTGGCGATTGCGAAAGGAATATCTCTGAGCGCACGGAATTCAAGCTGAGAAATCTATCTCTTGCGTCTCGTATTGAGGTGTCTCATCCTGCCCGGGCCTTACTCGAACAATTACAGCATACGCCGCATCTCGCATATCTCAATCTGGACAACTTCACACTACATCCAGTAGAATATCCCGACACCTTGCCGCGATCTCCATACGTGCTACAGCGGTATCATTATCGCAATTGCGATGGGGCCTCAACGGCTAGTTGGACAGCGCCTTTCACATCGACTGTTGGCAACGCGGTGCCTGCGACATTTGCTATGTGTCTAACCGACGGGCGTGGTACTACAGAGCTCATATATTCGAACGCCGACTTGTCTCGTGTGCGACGGCTCGCAATCGTAGTCTCCGATCGAGCTTCACTGCTCTTCCGCGACTACGGCGTCATTGTCTCCCGCTGCACTAACCTCAGGCACTTGTACTTCTGTACAACTCGGAACAGGACGGTCGATGGGCTGAACCACCTACTGTCTAACCTCGTGGAGTCACTCCTGAGCTTCACGATCGTCATTAATCTTGGTGGCGCAGCATGCGTGTGGGCCAGCATTGACCACGCACTTGGCGAGGCTTTGAAGCATCCAGGATTGCGACGGCTCCGAAGCTTCTTCCTATCGTTAGCAGCTTACTCTGATCAGGAAGTCATGCCAAGTTTTCCAACCCTCCTGACTTCCTGCCATGCTCGGCGTATCGGCTTTACCTGTAAAGTAGAACAAGGCCGCCAGCGGTAGTAGCCCCCGGTGTTGCGACATAGATACATCATGGCCCGAAATGTAGTTCATAATCTGATGCTCACGAGAAGCCGTTGCGTTCTTCAACGGTCATTTGAAGCCATGATTCCATTGAGCTCAAGATCCCGACACGCCACCCCAGCTACGCAGCTCCTCAATGCTCTCGGACTGCGCATTGGCGCTCGCGGAAACCTCCGTTAACGCCTGTTCAAAGTGACGCGCGCTGAGAACACGCTGGGGAATCGGTTCTTTGCCATTGACAGTGTTTGCGCCGCGGGTCCAGATGTCGGGAATGGTATCCTTGAACGCCGCAAGAGCAGCGGAGAATACGTGGTGCTTGAGGTCCGAGCCGGAGTATGACTCTGTGCATGAGGCCAGCGCGGGTATGTCGACCGTCTCGTCGGTCGTTTCGCCCGCGAGATAGTGCTTGATGATTTCTGCGAATGCATCAGGTAACCGCCCAAATGACAGTGTGAAGAGAGCGGACGCACTCTCGCGCTCGGCGCTGCCTGGAAGGTCGACCATCACGCGGCGCGGGAGACGGCGCAGGACGGCATCGTCGAGGTCTTGCGGCCTGTTTGTCGCGCCGACGATCACGACCTTGCTCGCCTTGTTCTGCGATGCTGACTTTAGTCCATCCATTTCCTGCAAACAGATGTCAATGAGATATCACTAGCGGAGAATTACCACCGCGGCGCACCTGGAGACACTCGGTCAGCGTGGCACGGTGAACCTGCCCGCTGTGTGCGCGGCTGCCAAAGAGCGCGTCGATCTCGTTGATGAATATGACGCATGGTCCGAGGCGTCGCGCGAGCGTCTGCAGGGCGAGAACTAATGATTAGCTATAGAAGACAGCAAGAGATGCAGTAATGTACGCACGAAGGTCGCATGGATGAGTTTCTCATCTTCAGAGTGCCGTGTGGAGCGGATTGTGCTCGCCTGGATCTGCAGCAGGTTTGCGCCGCTCTCCTTGGCCAGCGCGCGGCATAGCATCGTCTTGCCCGTACCCTGCACAACGATAAATATTAGAGCAAGAATGCGTGCAGGAAGAAAAGTACGCACAGGTAGACCGTACAGCAGAACGCCGGCCATAGACTCCCTGCCCAGAATGCCAGTGCTATACGCATCGGCGTACAGCAGCGGCAGGGACACAACTGATCTCAGCGTCTCCACGATGTGCGGCTGGATACAGACGTCCTCGTAGGTCGTACTAATCGTGGCTGCACGAGTAGAATGCCGAATCAGCTCGACAGTAGGCGCGCTGCACCGGACATCTCACCTGGGTCGACGATAGCGCCCAATAAACGCGTCTCGTACTCATCAAGATCTTTCGCGTTCCGCACGCGTTCTGCAGCGGATGGAGCGCTCAAATTCTGGAACGTTTGGGCGAAGATTGTACTGTATGTGGGTGTATGTAAGTTGCTGGACGCGTCAGCAGCATCAGCAAAATTAGGGAACACTGCCACTGAAAGAAGCACATTTTCCAGACGTTTTCAGCCAATCAGGACGCGCTTATTTCAGTGGCAGTGTTTTCCCGTTTTCACGATGAGGAGAACAATTGCCGCACTGCTGTCTGCTGGGAGTCTAAGTCGCCAGGAAGTCGATTTCGGGGCGCCCCTGTGCCCTCGACGTATCTGCCGTCATTTTCAGGACATTATCGCCGGCCGCTGGCGTACGACATTCTCAGCAATGCCCGAGATTAAGCTGGAGGAGCCATCGAACAACACGTCGGGGAGGATAAGGAACTTGAGCTTGCGGTCCGCTCCTAGCTGCAGCGCCTGTACAAGGGTCAACAGCCAGGCTTCAGGGGAATGCTCAAGCCAGTGCAGCGAATCGAACCGGAATTCAAGGGTCTCCAGCGCTGAGAACGACGGAAAGTCTGTGGGAGGAGGTTGCGAGGAGGCCATGGAAATTTTCTACGACAAGCGAGGTCACCATAGCTGCGACGCGCTGTGGCACAAGCGGGAGGAGCACCACTTTGACGGTGGCGGTTGACGCATGCAGCTGGACAGGATGCGCGTTCCAGGCTGCAGTCAGCGCAGGGCTCCTGATGCAGACATGGCACTGTGCAGTTTATTCCTCCAAGAAACGCATGCTGCGTGCCGGAATCCCGAAGACTCGAGGTCACGATGATGATGGCATTACTTTGTGTCGCATACGAACTGAATACGGCGCGCGTGGCAGAATTTAGCGAGGAGCGGGAAGTTCGAGGGGGATAACTGTGCGTCACGGCTATCGATGAAGCTCAGTATGAAGTAATGTAGACTTCTCAGCTGCCAATGCGCCTTCTCCAATAGCTCGGCAAACGCTCGGTCGATGGCGTCAAGAGTCGGCACTGTCGTGTCCCGGAGAATGATAATCGGCATAACGCTGCGCAGCGGTCCCACAAGCAGCGGGATTAATGGGTGCAATGAGTCCGTGAGAAACACGTGCTGATGTGCACAGAAGTGCAGGTGCCGGAGGTTTGAGCATGAGGCAAGGACAGCGCCGTAATCGAGGAAAGTTATTTCCGGGACGGGTTGAGCAATGAGCAGCGAAATTCGGTGCACGGGGCACAGGTCGACATCCGCTTGTAGAATTTCATCGAGATTGCGCGTGCTGCTAAACCCGAGGAAAAGTGACATAGGGACGGCGCGGCGACGGCCACGCTGTCTGAACGGCGCCGCCCAGCCGCGCGACGTGCATGGAACCTCCATGAACTCCTCGTAGTAGATGTACAGATATTCCGAGAGGGAAAAATGAATGGGCGGTATGTTTTCGTCATCAGCACTATGGGGATGGAATACGACGTTGTTGACTTCCAGCACATCGAGATCCGGGGTGTGCTGCAAGGGGTCCAGCAACACGCCGCAGCTATAAGACACTGGTCTGACCGGATTGAGGTGAAGACTGCGCAGAGGAAACGGGATAACGCCAGGAGTGAGCATGCTCTCGCTGGAGTCGGCACAAAGCAGGGAGTCAAATCCCTGCAGGTCCAGTGCACGTAAAGCAGGATAGGAGAGCAGGAAGTCATTCTTGATATCAAATGCAACAGGGCGACCGTACAGAGGGATAACTGCGACGCACAGGGACTTGACGGCGTGGCGCAACGTCGCGGGTCTGGCAGCGAGATCTTTGAGACTGGCTAGAACCTCTTCGGGGCCAGCCTCGATGAGTACCGATACGGGCGGGTGGTGCGCGCGGAATCTGGGAGGCAGAGCGCGCTCAGGCGGATGGCTCACGGGACACTGGCTGGGAGCTTCCATGTTCGATGCTGACGTACCGGGCAAAGCGTGTTTGCATCCGAAGCTCCGACCAAAGAGTGCAGTGTTTCGAACACCAACGTCTGCTATATATTTATTCCCGTGCCTGGCATTAACGCCTGAAAGTGGGACTTGGATTACGCGGATACCGGTGCGCTTTCGGGGCATTGGCTCCGAATTATGCTTAGCTAATCCTCAGGAATGCGTACATTCGCGCTATTCATAGCCTTGCAGCGCTCTCTCCTGAGCGCTTATCTGACGAATATACGGTCGTCACTATTGGTCAGCGCGTTCTCTCGCCCAGTGCTGGCATTATATTCAAGTCCGAATCTTCTGCCTGTGTGGCCAGGGATTCCTTGACATGATCTCACAAGCGCGTGCTCCTGCTCTACTTGTCAGTTCGACCGGCGCGCGCCCAGCGGTGCTCTTACGCGAAAGGAATCTGCCAAAAATCGCTACACATCATGTGATCAAAGGAAAACACGGACGGTGCTTCTCGTTTTCTGACGCTGCACTTCCCAGATGCGGTAGCTGCGCGCTTCGCGAGCGCCAGGAATCTGCATGAGTGTAGGCGGAGAATACATGTGAGGTACTCTAGTACTACAGGAAGCTACCATAGCATTCTGCACCCTTCCATGCGCACCCAGCGTGAGTTTTCCTTTGCGGAATACCAGTGCGGTCTGCTCAGTGGTCTGCTCATGTGACACTGGACAGTGTGAGAAACAGCGCCAGAAGTAGCGGAAACTGTTTGGCACACCAGGTCGAGCGGAAGCCAGCGACTGCGAATCAAGATTCGTATCTTCGCACCACCACCATCGCTAGCTGCGTCGTCGACCAACGATGATTCTGTATTCCGTGAAGCCTAGAAACATTTCTAGGTGAGTGTTGGATGCTGTTGCTCTGTCAGAAGGGGTAGCTCATGCATTCGCATTACGCAGCGCACCTCACCGCGCAAATAGCACGATCATCTCACCTCGGCGAAACATGTTCGCTGCACATGGCGCCCTCCCCGCATCTTATTCTCCTCTCCGGAGAGCTCGCACCTTGCAGAGAAATCCTTCCCGTTGGCGCCGCGGCCCGTCTCCCATCCACCATGATCATCTCCGTCTCATTGTTCAAGTACCGGCCACCCCCTCTGCACAGGTGTCCTGGCGTCCTCCAGACGGTTTGTCCATACCATGCAACTATCTCAGAGCATCTGCTCATGAGCTCCTGACCGTTCCTGGTATGTGCAGCCAAGGTATGCAATATAAATTTCTGTCCCTGTGTTTCTGAGCTGACTCCCCTGGTGTAGTCGCGAGCCACATTCACAGCAACAACTTAGAAAGTGGACCGCAGCACATCCTCCCTCACAACGGGAATATTTCCATTTTTATGCAATTGGTCGGCATATCTACGATACTCACAGCCGTTCATGTTTATTGATTACCCAATGTACCATTTGATCTTCTCACCTTTGTACAGAGTGCAATTTCATACAGTTTTCTCTGTGAGATTCGACTTGGGGATCCATTGAGCTATGTACAAGCAATAACTTTTCACAAGGACTTGATTGAGCGATGAACGGCTCATCTCCTTCCACGAGTCGTACTATTAAGTCGTGCTAAGGACTCCTTGCCACGCGTACGACATCATCCGCCGTACCCGAAAGCAAGCTATGGTCAGTGTCAAGCAAAACGTCGGCTGGTCCGGACTCCGCAACTGGCGCTTCGTCCCGCGCAGCAGTTGCTGCTGCTTCGGCGAGACGTTGAATATTGTTGTTATCGATTAACGCGCGGAGGTGAAGCCTGGCTACGGTCTCGAGCGCGGGAGCACCGACAGACGCGGGCATCTCGACGAAGAGCGCGTAAAGCCGCCGGGGAGGAGCTCCAGGCCGACTATGAGCAGGCGACGCGGGGGTGGACGTACTAGATCGAGCTGCAATGGTGGAACGAGTACGACTTTCCGCTTGATTAACCCAGAAGCAGCCTTGCGCTGATCTCCAACAGTGCCCACGCCGTGCATGCAGCTGCAGACTGTGTAACGTCGCAAAGCATGAGTAAGAAAACCAAGAGTGCTAGGAAAGACGCCAGCGCAGATTGAATCGATTTCGAAGTTGGTCAGGCTGATACACGGTAAATCGGCCAGAATAAACCGACACCGATAAAATAGCATTCCCACATCGTCCAAGACTATACAGAGAGCCGGGAGAGCAGCTACCCCCAGTAATGCACCAAATCCGCTCCTAGGATGGCTTTGGAACAGTTGAGCGTGCGTTGGGAAACTCAATTGTGACAGTGGAAGAATCAGCAACCCACATTGCGCGCTGACTCCGGCATGGCACGAAGCGCAGCAATGTGCACAATGGTAACGCCGCGGCAGCAGAGTGCTGCGAATGTGGCAATAAGACGGGACCTGGGGATCTGGGGTTGCGACGGGAGCCAGAGCAGCTCGGAGTCGTGCGCCTCCCACCCTCATACAGCACTCCCAGCATCGCCTTCTGATGAGAGGTTTTCCACGGAGAGCAACTTTCGGCCTGGAGCGCAGGTTATAAGGCGGGCTGATCAGACAACAAGATGACACGCCGCTTAGAGGCAGCAAGTAATCGGTGCGGCACGGCGCTAGAAGAGTCCTAATGGCGTGCCGTCACACAGTGCTGAAGACGCGCGTTGGAGGGCAAAAATTATACGTCCTCAAGGACCAAGGTACTCGAACCATGATCCAAATCCAAGGTGAGATGCCGATTCTGAGACCAGTTGTAGTACCTAGAGAGACCTCATAGAGTCTTTAGCCATTTCGAGAAAGAGTTAGGGGCGCACTAGACCTTGCCCCGAAGGAGATGAAAAGCCAAACAGTCAGCGCCGATGATACGAGTAGCCCGCGTCGAGCAACAGTGATGCGCAAACGGAAGTTCATTAGAATCGCCGTGAAGTTCCTTGCGCACCAGAACGCTCTTCTAGTCTAACGCGCGGATCTCCGTGAGGTCAGCAAGAACAGCGATAATCTGCACGCAGAGTGTCATATAAGAACCAGCTCAGGCCAGCATGCTCACCCAGACTGCGCCGACTTGAAGCTGCTATGCGCCTCGCCATTGTTTTCGTCCTTTCCGCCGCAGCCCTTGCAGCACCCATTCCCTCGCCAGACGGTCCGGGGGTGTGCATCAGAGGTGATGGCACCGTAGAGGGACTCGCTGGTGAACAGCCCGAATGCTGCCACTGCGGGTATAACCCAGTCCGAAAGTGATGAGAGGGGGGGAGTGTAGAGACTGACGGGAGGGCCTATATCAACTGCGACGTTGCAAATTGCAATGAGATGCAGTCCGTGCAGCCTCAGGTGGTTCGATGAAGAGCGACTCGTTTGGGCGACGGAATAACGGAGGCGGTCTAGATTGAGTGATTATTCCATGCCCACTTTCTAGGTTGAGCATCATCCGACAGACAGGAAAGGTGTATCGTATGAGAACTTTGCATGCGAGCAACGGCAGCACCGAACCAGGCTCCAGAGCCGCTGGGACGGAACTTCTAGTGTAACAGGTTTCCAAGGGCCCAAGAGCAGCGCAAAGACAGCCAAGACAGCAGAGTAAAAATGTTGAAGCAACCGGTAGCGCGGACTACGAGCATTGGAAGATGGTGCTATCCGGGCATGGTGAAGAATCCAGATGAGCAGGTGATTGGTCGGAGTTTCGGATCCAAGCCGACTTGAATTCGCGCAGCCACCACGCTGCATCGGACATGATAGCCCCAGTCGTGGTTAGTCTACTTTGATAGCGCGATATGAGTATGCTAATAAAGTTAGTGTCCCCCCATATCGGCCACAATCTGCAATAATGCTTGGGACGTGGTTCAAACACTCCGCAATCTCGCTGGTAGCGGTTTTGCGTTTCGCCGCGCGGTCAAATCGCTATCTGTCAGCATTTTAGTGGGTGAACTTCGCCTTGGATTCGATATCCAGAGGGAATTCCTCGACATCTACCCGAATTTGCGTGAACTGGATTTAACCGGCTTTGACTACCTGATGGGATGCACGCCCGAGTTCGAGATCGACCTCCGTCGCACCGGTGGACGCGGGAAGGAGTCTAGTTCGGAAGAAGGCGTGTTCAACCTGCGCCGCCTGACGCTCGAGGCATACAGGCTCGAGTCACATTCCATGCGAATGTTGTTCGAGCAGACACGTCGCATGCCGCATCTCTCCCATCTCCAACTCTCCAAATTCGCATTTCAGCCTGGAAAGGACCTCTACAGTTCATCGCGCCTCCCTTACACGTTGGACAGATATCTTTTTCTCGTCGACGACGATGCCGCGGAGGGCTCGAGCAGTTCTCGTGGCTGGGCCGCGCCTTTTGCCGCCTGTTCTGGCAATGATTCTCCAAAGTCACTCACTGTCTCTTTTTGCGACAGGCGAGATTTCAAGGAGCTGAAGAATCCAGACATCGATCTGTCCCATCTCCGCCGGCTCTCTCTCGTCTTCTCCAGATTCCCTTTGGCAGTCGATCTCAGTGACTACGGCGCACTCGTTGGTCGTTGCTCTGGCCTCAAGGACCTGTACATCTGCGTAGATCAGAGCAGACTGGTTGCCGAGCTTCTTTCCTTGCTTTCCAACCTGACTGGTCCGCTTCACACCATTGCGGTCGTGACTTTCCCGCCCGATCCGGCAACACTGGTACTCAACGGCGTCGAGGCGGAACTTCTCAAGGCTCTCGAGCTTCCACAGACCAAGGCTCTCCGTCAATTCGACATGGCCATATTCAATATCTTCGATGCGGAATTGCCTAGCCAGAGCTTCCCGCTTGTCGCTGCGTCATGCCGCGCACGCCGTATCCAGTTTGCATGCGTGATAGACGATCCCAACCGATTTATGTAAGGGAATGTCACCTATGTTATTAGATCACAACCCATGCCAAGTTATCGCTCAGATTTGCTCTGCGCATTTGCCATGGTGACTCATGGATCCCCGTTATCCCGGATCGCACGCGGCCACAGACACTGCGCTTTCAATGTCTCCTGCCCTGCGCCAGCTGCATCCTCTAGATATGTCGCCCTTCTCCATACTTCAGGTTGATGCCCCCTCACGCGCTCTATTTGTGCTGCACACGACACGAATCCGTTTCGCTGTCGGATCACATTGGCCGTGGTAGATGCCAGTATGTACAGTTGGCATGGCTCCATCTCCTCATTTTCTTCGAGTTCCATTCTCAGTCTGACACGATAAGTCTTGATGAACACATCTACCAGTAACATTAGGTAGATAGTCCTTGAAGCTCGATCCCTTCTCAGGAGCTCAGCAAGTGTTGATGCCCGTACTCGGAGGTTCCAAGACTACGGAGTGAGCGCAGAGGATGCGATATTCCCTCGGCAGACCTCCTGGCCCCGACGCCAGACATGGAGCGCAGAGCGCGTCGCACCCAGACAAAATTTTTTAAAAAAGCGTGATGATCATTAGCAGCGAACCAAAACCACAACAGAGTAAGAAACAGTAGCAAACGTCCATGTGAGATATATCGCGTAGCTCGTAGCCTCGTGTTCATGTCTCGTATCGAAACCTTGACTTCCATTCCGCACCATCACGCACCACAACGGGGCGACTCTTTACTCTCCCGCAAACAGACGCACGATCATGTACGCTGTCGCGCCGACGAAGCGGAACGCTATCGCACCATCAGCACAAATGGAGAAGCAGAGCAAGACAACAACGCACCAGCCAGCCCAGCGACGGAAAACAAGACGAACGCGAGGTATCCATTAACAGTCTTGTTCGCGCCCTTAGTGTTGGCGTCGCCAGTACCAGACACCACAGCCGCGGCCAGTATACCGTTCGACAGTGTCCAGAACAGCAGCACACTGCACACTCCGCATCAGCACCGCGAAGGAGGAAGAAAGGTGGAGCGACGCACTTGGTCCTGAAGCTGCGATAATAATCCTCCTCGGCCGTCTTCTCGTCCACCTTCGACTCGACCTTGGGCGGGCGCGTGCCGAGCACATGGATCGCATCGTCGTACGCCGCGTTGATGTCCTTCTCGTCCGTCGGCACGACCGCCTCGACCTCATTCTTGTTCTTGCCCGTCGCCACCACGCCCAGGTCCGTCGCCGGCTTGTTGTCGCCCTTTGTGCCCCACGAGATATCGCTATCGGACGGATGTCAGCTGCTGCGCAATAGCAACACCGCTTGTTCACTCACTGGACGTTCGCGAACTACACCGAGGGTAAGCCGCAATTAGAGCGCAAGGGTTCAAGCAACACGCACAGCATAGACGTTGAGCACGTTGATATAGCTGGGCGCCATGAGCGTGTACTGGATGAAGCTCGTGAGCATATGCCACGGCTCGAACTACGCGGCGCAACACCAGTCAGCAAGCAGCACCACACAGCCAGGGCAACAACAGGACGCACAAAGAGCAGTGAGGCAATAAGGTACAGCCCGACGGTCGCAAGCAACGAGATGACGATGTTGCGGAAGATGGCGTTGTCGAAGATGTCGGACACGTCGAGCGTGTTGCCCGCCTGCTCCTCCGCCTTCTGGATGTTCTCCACGCCCTTGAAGGCCAGGAAGAACGCCGCGAACTGCAGAATATAGAGCGTCAGTACATGGTTGTGATGCGAAAGAGAAGCGCGAGTCGGAGGGTGGACAGCAAGAGCAGCCAGTAGCGTCACGGAGGACGGCGATGACGACGACACAGCGGCACCGCGCATAACGTCCCCGTAGAGCCCACTCATCGCACCCGCCGTCGAGCCTACTCATCGCGCCCACCATCGCGCCCGCCCCCCGCCCAAAGCACCGCCCAAGACCAAGCTCAAAGAAAAGAAAAAAAAAAAGACAAACGCACCGTCATATAACAAGTAACGAGCGCAAACCCAATCATCGCCGTCGTATACCCCCATTTCGAGCCCTGCGGCCGGTTGCCGAGCGAGAGCAGGAAGCAGAGCACGAGCAGGCCGAGGTAGAAGTACTCCAGGACGATGTTGGCCACTTTGATGCCCGGGATGCCGAACTGCTTGTCCTGCATCGCGTTTGCAAGGATTTTCTACGCAAGCAAAGGCGTCAGCGGCAGCGTCAGCGTCGGAGCAGCGCGACGGCATGAAAAGCGAAGGAAGAGGCGACGACGAAAGGCGCGACGAAGTAAAGGACCGGGAGCAAGGTGGAGGGTGGGTAGGAGTAGAGGACAGCGCACTCACAAAAGCAATATAATAATTGCCCAGCGCAAACCACGAGAAGATCAGATTGAAAACCTGATACACCATCTCGACATGGATCCAGAACTTCCTGAGCGGGGTATGCGCCGAGCGGTATATATACCCGAACTTGACGATGGAGTGGATGGCCGCGAAGAACGAGCCGTTGAGCCAGCGGCGGCGCTGGCTGATCAGCTCGGGCACCTGGTCCGGCACGTCCGTCACCGCGTACGCCGACTTGACGTAGTGCAGGATCCACGACCCGCCGCGCTTCGACACCAGCTCCCAGCACAGGATCCGGTCCTCCGCCAGGTACATGTTCGCCGTGAAGATGCCCGCGCCCGCACCGTGCTACACAACACATCACCAAGAAAGGACGCATCAGCCTCGAGTCCTAAATGAAGCAGGCTTCACCACCGCCTGGCGCCGGCGTACGCACCAGCTTCTCTCCCAAAAAGTACTTCTGAAGCGGCCCATTGCCCGTGGCGTCATTCTGCAGCGCATGGTACCGATACGCGGAGAACGCGCCGGGCAGGACGGAGATGTACCCGAAGATGCTCTCGAGCGGCTTGTCGAGGATATTGCTCATCTTGTACTCGAAGTTCTGCGCCGCGACGAGCGGGTTGAGCAGGTTCACCAGGTACTTGCCCTTCAGCGCCACGATCTCGCCGCACGCGCCGCCCACGTTCGAGTTGATGTCGAACGACTTCCACAGATGGTAGATCGACGTCGGGCCTGCAAGCGCGCGCAAAGGTGAGCATGCTGCCTGGACGGCTTGGGTAATAAGTTTGGGCGTGCGCGGCACACGCAGAGAATGTCGACGCGCAACGTCACAGCAATTGCGGACATCGCGACAGTGGCGCATCGCGTTCGAGACGTGGCTTCTCCGCTACAGCAGCGCGACAATACGCAGCGTATTGCACCATTGCGGCTGATCGCGTCATCGCCAGCAGCGGGACGAACGTTGGGCCGATGTCACACAGCAGCGCGCGCGTTATCATCGGTGCGGCAGACAGCATCTCCAGCGCACCGCCGCAGCGTCCAACTCCTCTCAGCAGCGCCCATCCCCTGCGGAGGCACTCGCCTCTCAAGGCGCCCACCTCTCAAGGGGCTCCCACCTGCAGCCGCCGAGCGCAAAACAAACCGAACGCAGAACAAGCAATATAATGCAGAACCACTCACCAGGCATAGTCCCGACGTCCAGCAACACGCACACATTGGGGTTCAGCACGGGCCCGAAGGCATTGAAGAACCAGCGGTGCGAGTTGATCTTCTTCTGGTTCTTCTCCTTGAGGCAGAAGATGACCTGCACCGGGCACACGCCGCGCTCCGCGCCCTCGATCTTCAGCGACGGCGTCACGGAGACTGGCGAAGGGAGTGAGTCAGCAAGCGAACACACAGCGGTCGGGCAGGCGGGGAGTGGCTGGGCGCGTGCAATGCGGCATGCGCAACCCAGGCGCGGGCCAGCGTGTGGGAACCGCCGCGGCGAGCCCGTACCGGCGCTGCGCGCATGAGACAAGCACACCCGCGCACAACGGAGGCTCCGCAGTCGCAGCGCAGTAGACAAGGCCGCGGCAGACGGGGCGACGCCGCACAACAGCGAGCGGGCCACCGCGCACCGTGACGGAGCCAACCACAACCAGACGCGGCCAGGCGAGTGAATGCTCTCCAAAAACCCAAAAACCCAAACCCACCAACGCACCTTGGGTCGTATACTCATAAACATGGGCAGTAACCTCCTTCGTATTGACCACGTTCTTCGCCACGCCGTCCTGGTAGATGCCCATGGCGGCGATGACGGACAGCGTGCGCGCGTTGATCTTGAGCCGGCCGTCGGACACGACGCACACCACCACCTTCTTCCAGCCCTCCTTGCCCCACGTCTTCGAGCGCGTGCGCGTGATCAGGTGCGCGACTGCGAGGGAGGGCGAGCGTTAGCGATTAGCGAGCGAGTAGGAGGGATGGCGGCAGTGAGCGAGTAAAGGGGAGGGCAGGTAGAGGGGAGAGTGAATAGGAGGGAGGGTTGGCGAGCGAGGAGGAGGGTGGGCAAGCGGCGGGGAGGGAGGGCGAGCGAGCGAGTTGGAGGGAGGGCGGGGCGTTAGCGAGCACGGTCGGCGAGTATCGGAGAGAGAGAGCATTCACGGGGAAAGGGGCAGCGGGCGAACGGCGAGCGAACAATGAAGGAGAAGTGGGAGCCATGGCGGGAGCGAGCGTCAAGAAGGCAGCGAGCGAGGGTGGGGCGAGCAAGTGTACAAAAGAGAAAAGAGAGAAGTTGGGGGGGAGGACAGGACAGCCAGGGAGAGTAAGAGTAGTGGCAACGGGCGAATGAAGGAGGGAATCGGGTGTCATAGCGGGGCGGCGGCAGCGTGCGTGCACGACGGGACGCAACAAGCGTTGAGGAGGGGAAGAGACGATCGCGCGCGGAGCAGCACAAATGTCAAAGGGGATGGACGACTGTCAGCGAGCGGAGCGCGTGCGCGTGTGGTGGGGGAGGACAGCAACTGAGCAAGCGTCGTCCAAGGGATGCAGAACCCGAAAGCGCAGCGCGGAAACGATACAAAAGCGCGCACGGCGCGGATGGTGGGTATCCAGTCGTAACAGCGGACGAAGCAGGGGGGGAAAGGGGTATGGACGAGCGGGTGCTCCGAGAGGAGGGAAAGGGCAGCAGGAGGATCGCAGCGGCGCGTGCAAACGAAGTCTGCCCGGACGGCGGGCGGGTACTTCGACTTCGCGTGCGGGTGTGGACGGGCAAGTTGCACAACAGAACATGGCGAACGAAATGAAGGCATGGCATACGAAATGCAAGTATAGCGGACCAGACAAGACGAAAGCAGAGGCGAACGGAATGAAAGCAGAAAGCGCAGAAAGATGAGGTGAGAGGAAGGAAAGGAGAAAAAAACGCACTGTTCTTGATGACGCCGTGCATGGTGCGGCAGAAGAGCTCCTCGTCCTCGTTGTACATGGTCATGACGACGAACAGCTCCGTCCGGCGCGGCGGGTCGTACAGCACCTGCCGCAGCGTGTAGCCCTCTTCCTGTGGCGAGCAGCGAGCGTTAGCGAGCGCGTGGGCGGTAGACATGGGCGGAGGCAGGGCGAGCTGCGCGGGCGCCGAAGTGCGAGCGCCAGCAGTACTCGTGCGCGCACAAGCGCCGCCAGCACTCCAGCCAGCGCCAGCCAGCCAGCGTTCGCAGAAAACGCGAGTCCCAACCAGCACAAGCGCGAGCACTAGCTAGCACTCGCAGAAGTGCTCGGAACTGGCGCCAGCGCCGCTCAAGAAGCATCAACGCACCTTAAAGTCGTTCGGGTCGCACGTCGCTGCGGTGTAGCGCATGTGAGTGAACTCGCGGTCGTCCTTCATGGCGCACATGTCGAGCAGCTTCTTCGGCACGGGGCAGTCGATCACAAAGTTGCCGTGGAACAGTCTGCAACGCGCGGGCGGGCGTCAGCAAGCAAAAAATACGACAGCGGAGACGCTGCGGACGGTCGGGCCCCTCCGAGCGCGCGCACTCACTCGACACGCTTGATAGTCTTGAACCTGCGCGGGATGCGCTGCGGTATACGTCCATAATGGATATTATTCTCCCGTCCTGTCCACCGGCGCCGCCCATCTCGCCGTCCGCGAGCCCGAGCCCACCCGGCACAAACCCCCGGAAACTGCGACGGGCCGGCGCCCGGGGCGTTATTGCCGTCGCGCTGGAGGAGCGGGATGTCGTTCTCGTCGACGGGGTTCGGGTGGTCGAGGTCGTCGGGCGCGTAGGCGGGCGTGGAGAGCGGGCGCGGGACCTGGTTGTAGATCGGGTTGAGCGGCGTGTTGTGGCGCTCGATGCCGGTGTGCAGCGGGAACGGGTTCTCGTGGTACGGCGTCGCGAACGGGTCCTGGTGCTGCTCGAACGGGTTCGGCGTCGCGCTCGCGCCGGGCCCGTACGGATTGGGCTGCGGCGGCCCAGCGGGGAACGGCGGCGGCGACGTCGGGTGCAGGTATCCCGGCCCGCCCTGGCCCGGAGGCGGCGACGTCGGCTGGTGGTACGACGACGGCCGCGGGTTGAACGCGCCCGGCGGCGGGGGCGGCGGCGGCGAGAAGGAGCCCTGCGGCATCTGGTACGGCGACCCGTACCCCCGCTCGTCAGCCTGCCCACGTTGCTGTCAGCGTCCGTACACTGAAGTCTGAGACGACGGGGCGCACCTCTGGATATCTGCTCATCGGGTGGACGGCGCTGGCAAGCTAGTTTGGCACAGGCGGCGCTCGCACTGCTGCTGAGCGGGAAACACCGCTTGGCATCGCCCCCAGTCCGCAGTGCCGCGCTAAAAATCAAACCTAATTTCGTGCTCCTAGTCCTCTTGCACCTGGCACATTGACCCTGCACGCTGACTTTAATTATCTGGATCCTTCATTTTTCTCTGCGCAGACTATAATTACAGGCCTGTTTCTCTTTGCTGCCGCAACTGCCAGCGTCGCAACGGACGGGCGCTCCGGTCCCTTGCCAATGCGCAGCGCGTGTCTGCCACAGACGACGCCTACTCGATGCACCGCTCTGGGACTGTAGGTATCGATTTCACTGCCGGAAATACGGACGTGCTGCGACTCGTCCAAGTCCTCACTGCCAAACACTATGTAGTGCTGGTCGCTCTCGTCCCGTGCAGCTGCACATACGCTCCGTAGCTACGACGGATCTCCGAAATTTTATTGAAACTCAGGCTTAATTGTCATGTTATACTCGAGTCCGACTTCTCCCGACGCACGTTCGCACAGCGCACGCCTCTCCGGATATGCTACCTCCACGCCTGCGCAACGAAGCATCCTCATGCTCCCACTCGCTCTTTGATTTATGCCATTCGCCCGTCGTCCAATGGCTCGACTCCTCTCATTGGCGGTCGCATCTACTCCGTGCTGTTGCCCTCCCTCTCTCACACCGTCGCCGTCTCTGTGCTCAAATATCGGTCTTTGTCCCGGTGCTCTCCTCAGCAGCGACAAAAGCTCAAGCTGCGGCGCCCTCGCCGGCTGATCATGCCATCAGTGCTCGCGGTATGGGCGATAGTCGGATTCGGACCCTTCCCACTTGTACAAGTTGCGTCCCCTGCATCATCGGCCCACCGAAACGCAGGTCCCAGAGTCAGAGCTTCCTCCAAATCGGAGCCACTCTCGGCGACCATGAACGCAGTTTATCTCTTCACGCACTGGCAGCCCATCCTCACCGCCCGGGGGAGAGTAGTACACCCAGCCCAAAGTATGCTTCGATTCCCAGTCGGAGTCTCCCACTGGCAGAGTGTCCGAGCCGGGCTGTGAAAGCAATCCGCGGTGTCTCTCCGTGGACTCGATCCTGAATTGAATAAATCCGCCGCAGCGGCGTCCCAACTCACCACTGGCATGCCAGCCAGGATAATCCATGCTGTCTCCCCCACTGCGATCGACCACTCGACCTCAGGCTTTACATACATCTACATAGCCTGGTAGCTTCCAGCGCTGGCGCAAACGATACTATTACAATCACCCAGTCCGCGGGGTGCTACAATTCAAGCTGTCTCCATGCCGGCAACTACATTCCAATCGGCGACCAGCAAGGGCGATGTCCATAGTCATGATACCGCGTCGAAACTGCCCGCGAGATCGCGCGGTCGTGCAAATTAGGTGAGACTGACTGATATCGGAGGGCACCATTCGTATGACTTGAGGATTGGCCACACACCCCGCAGAGAATCCTTTTGAACCCGTTTGCAACTGTGGAAAATGAGTTGAAAATGCCAACAAGCGGAAAACACCTTGGAAATGGGTTGAAAATCCATCCGAAGCATGTTCAACCTGTTTTCCAGCATAAATAACGAGTCAAAAAGGATTGACTGCGGGTGTGTGGCGCGCGGATGTGACGGACTCACGGGTACCGCGGCGGCCATGTCATTGTCTGAGGGCAGCGGGCCAGTCGGAGTTCCGGAATCTGAATGCAAACACGCCGAATTCGCCATGTTCAACTTCGCTTGCTGGTGTGTGTGTGTTCGGCAAATTATTGGATGCGATTCATTTCATCGCGTCACAAGAGCTCAAAGGTAACATATCAGGTTGACTTGTGCGCCTTGATGTGCTGAGTGCTCAGATGGGATTTTTCAGCCGACAGTCGAGCTTGCGGCACCTTCGAATCCTTGCTCGAGAATTTTATTCGGCTACATTTAACGTGGGCATGGATTACCGCCCGCGCATTGACCTGATACACGGTCATGATGTCAGCGCACGAGTTCCTAAAATTGCGCAGCTTCACGAACGACTCAGACTCTCTTGGCCCCGCGGCGGCGGATTCAATGCCCATGTCTTTTTCGCATCGCGACTGGCGACTTCCCGTGCAACATCCATGCACATACACTGGTTTCCGCACACCGCCCCGCCAAACAGCATGGCATCGCGGCGCGCCGGCCACTACTGTACCAGCTTGACTGCTCCCGCCTCTTCGTCCAGGGCATGATTACGTGCAGCCGGCTGCCTCATGTCCCTGCTTGTTCCTGCTGTCGTTCACCGTGCAACTACAGTAACTGCACCCACGATCGACACGGGCAAACTTTGGTCCAGGGAAGTCTACACGCCTACAGTAGAGTACACGCCGCGGATTCTCGTCCGTCGCGCGGGATCCGGGGTTGCACGCATGCAGCATTCCACGCCGGGCAAACTCGCCCACACAGTGCCAGACTCTCTCCGTCGAAGCGCCCGGACATGTGTTCGCGGTGTGTTCGAACTTCGCCGGCGATCAAGCAAGTATCTTTTATTACGTCTCGAGCGCCGAACCCTGGTTCCTGGGAGCTGGGAGCTGGCCGTCTGACAGTGCTGTGAAACAATAACATTTGTGACCGGAACGAGTCGTGTCGATCCTGCTGCCGCGAAACGACAGACTCACATGACGCGCTTCCACGTTTCGCTCTGTTGTTCTTCCTCAGGCTGGCCGCGACGGAACTGGCTGCGTGCTGGACAAACAGCATGACAGAAGCCGCAGTACTTCAGTGCCCCTGTCCGAAGAGGCCCTGGCGCTTGCTCAACTGAGTGACCACCGTGGCACGAAGAAGTCCTGCAACCCGGACCCTGGCGCGGCGCCAGGTTGTGTCTGTGTGTCTCCTCTACTCTACTCGACGTCGAACCGACCGCTTGTGGCACGGACCCTGCACGGACCCGGCGTGGTGAGGGATCGCTGTCCGTCTATTCCGATGCAGTGCATACAGTATCGAGGCTCTTAAAACCCGGTGCAAGCACTGCAAGCCAGTTTTTGGAAGACGGCACCAATGATAATCGGACTGACCAAGACGGTTGATGGAGGCACGTTCAGGTGGAGCAGAACATGTGAGCATGCTCGAGCGCCCAGTACCACGAGGTAGCGGGCAGCAGTCCGATATTTCTGGCTAAGACCTATCTCAGAACCCCTCTTCATGCACGAGGCATCGACGCCGCCCCAGCGATTCTTCGTATATGAATGTACCCGCAATGTTTGCCGGATCGTCCTCCTTCTGCCCTGAACAATCGAGATCCCACCGTGGATTGTTGATGCGGAAGCACACAACTGAACGATGCTTCCCATGGGGGGCACACGGAGCCTTCGCCAAAGGTAAAGAACATGGTGCCCATTCATCGTGCACTGAGACTGACGCTTTCATCTCTACCGGCACGGCCATACTGTACAGGTGACACGCACACTTTGGGTCAGGCTCGAGGAAAGAGGGCGAATTCCCGCCAATGCTATCCGGAAGCATGATGGATTCGCGAAGCGTCTTCATCACCCAAACACAAATGCCAAACAGCGGGGCTTGGTCAATCTCGGCCGCCCGCGCGCGAACGCCAGCAGCGTGTATGTCGCCCTTTCACGCCTCGAGGCAGCGCGCTGCAATCCCGCTGCGGGAATGCGCTATCCCGCGGAGAGTCAGCCTGGACAGCGGCGAACCCTCGGGAAGAACACGGCCGGGCTAGACGGCCTGCGCAATCGCTCAGTCGAAGTGCTGCACCGATTGTTCTTGGGCTACCAGATAACCCGGGGTCGCCCTGACTCTGATGACGGGACCGCCCGTCGGCTACGTGCTTCGGCGGACCTGCTTCGACGTCGTCATTTCGGGTGTGCAAGCTTTGACTGAATCATGGCTACAACGTGGACCCCGCAGCAGGCCCGTGCTCCCTCCCGGGTCTTTCCTGGCTCTTATAAAGCCCTGGGCGAGTGGAACTTGGAAGATTCGCCCGTCAGCTCGCCTCCTGTTTCCCAGTTGCCCGCAATGTCCTACCCGCCGTACAACAACCAAGTACGTACGCGCCTTGCCGTCGTCGACCATTACGTGTCGGACCAATGCATTCTGCAGGCCGGCTATTACTCAGGCCCCAACAACTTTGCCGTCCAACCCCGCGTGCCGGCTGGGCAGCTCTCCGCTAACAACAATCCTTTTGCTGTACGTCCTATCTCGCAGCCCGGCGCTTCTCAATCTTAGATCTCATCCCCTAATCCTTCGTCGCTCTCGCTTATTTAGGTTGGTGCTCGCGTGTGGGCTCGTGTGACACTGCAAGGCCACGTTAGCTGGGGCCAAGCTCTTATTCTACGCGGTCTCGCGTACATGAGCACGGTACGTTTCCCTCCTCATCGTCTTGACCACCTGCTGACTTCGCTAGGTCATGGGCATGGGCTACCAGATCGAATTCTCGTCCGTGCCTGAATGTGGCGGGCCGTCCGTCCAGAACGCGCGCATGGACGTTCGTCAGGACCAGCTCTACAGCACTCCGCCCAGGATGTACTGAGGGCGACGTCGCTCCATCTGCTCCACGTTCCTATGCTTTCCTCGTGAATTCCGTCTCCTGCTGTGAATGTATGATACAATGGTGTACCAAATGCTGAATCCCGACTTCTCCCGTACAACGAGCACAGCTTCGCCGCATGACAAGACCCTGTCCGCCGCGGACCGTTATTCCGGCGGAATTCGTGCCGTGATACCAGACAGTTCCCGTGCAATCCTTCCGTTAACGAAGTTGCGATGCAGCGCATTCGCGGTAAACATTCTCAGTGAGCGCGAAAAGGATTAATGTGGTCCTGCTCACCAACAATGTGAAGTTTACCACCCAGCTGAGCGGACTCGCAGGCAGAATCCCGACATGACTCGCTTCTTCGGTTCTTCGGTGCCATCCCCCATATCTCGAATTAAAAAAATGAGTGTATACAACCCAAGTGAACTATATAGATATGAACAATCATATGCCGTCTACATCGCTCGCGCAGTATGCGTACGTTTGCACGACGTCCGGTGTGGTGTATCTGCGTGACGTCCGTTCCAATGTTTTCTTTGACTGCCATAACGTTAGTGTAGAGTTAAAGCTTCCATAGCACGCGCACCATTCTCGGCTACAATACCAAACATCGCGGCAGCTAGCACAGACTCACAGATTGGCTGAGCGGGTCCCACAGGTGCAAAATGTGGGAGACGTGTCGCGCGGCCATCAGCCTGTCAAAGATCGGGTGCGGCAGACTGAGAAAGTCGACGCTCTGTTGGCTCGAGAGGCGCATGAACCACATTTGCGTGCCTTCCTCGGTCACCGAGCGCCGCGCGACGGCTGCTAGAGCCGCGGGCCATCCAAGGATCACCGGGATACTGTCGAAACGCTTTTTCGATCGTCTCCCAGCCGTCGTCAGAGTGCTGCGAGACATAGAAATGAACCGCGAGTGCGTCCGCGATATAGTCCGCATAGTAAGACCGGCGCGATGCAAATAGTGCCAGAAGGATATCGACCTGCTGCTGAGGTAGCCTTCGCACAGCGGTGCTTAAAGCTGGCAATATGGACAGCCAGCTGCCGTCGGGGACAACCTCGTGGGGCGGCCGCTCCGGAAGTGCGAATTTCTCGACAGGATCCCTGCCGATCGCCGCACCCAATGGATAATCGTGCACCGAACGGAACAGTTGGACGCCCATCATAGCGAGATCACTTCCCCGGGACAGCCCGCGGAGAAGGTGGCAACATTTCTCGACCGTCCGCGCAACTCTCGTGAGCCTTCGTAAAGCCTCACTGGCAGCCGGGAATATTGCCCGCCACTTCGCTCCCTGAGTAAAGAGACTATGGGGAGGGCGCTGAGGGAGAGAAAATTTCGTGGAGGCGTCGTAGCCGATTGCAGCGCCCAAGGGATCGTCGTGGACCATGAGGGAAAGTTGGATGCCGACTTTGGCGAGATCGCTCTGCAGTGAGAGCCCGCGAAGAAGTTGGCCACATTTACCGACCGTCCGCGCGAGTCTCGTACTGTCGCACATGTCCAGGCCACGGGCTCGCATGGTGCGGGCGAGGTTCAAAGGAAGCCTGCCGAGGTCAGATGAGCATTTGCAGCTGAGCGATGAATGTGGGTGATACCAGGATGCCAAGGCTTGACTGCATGAGCCACAATGCCTGGGTAAGTGTGTGGCCCCTGTGTGCACATATTGGGAGAACGTCTGCAAATGTAGCGCCCGGTGGGATAGCGGGTGTTGTTGCTTGCTGGCATTGCGCGGCGTTCGCGGTGAACGAAGAAGGCCTTGGTTACGTTGGTTACGGAATACGGATCAACTTTGCAAACTCCGACGGTTCTGGTGGCGATCGGAGAAAATCACATGTCACCCGTATTTGACCTCACCTTGCAGTAAAAGTTGACTGAGCCGATGGCTGCCTTCGAATTATTTTCTCAGATTATTCTGTGACAAACTGACCGCGCTGCGTCAGCATTGATGTGGAAGCGACATGCGACGAGGCCGATGTGGAACAAGGTCACATTTGACGCTCGAGGTGTGATTATATACACCTAGAGGGATAATGTATGCGGGAGAATGTGGAGGAGCAGGATATAGAGGGGACAATGCTAACATTGCGCAAGCTCCCGAGATTTAGCCGTGAGATTCACACGGGATGCTGGCGCAGAATCGCAGATCCCTGCATATGGACACTGGGAGACGTACAGTCACATCCACGGCTATTGATGCGTCTCCCATATGGTCCGAGACCATTGACAGCTCTCACAGCCAACGAACCTGAAGTTCTGACATCAGCATTGTGCGCTCGGTGTGCTTCTCTAGGTTCGTTAGATGCGCAGCGCAAACATCCGGGCTTCCGGACTGCATCTTTCCTTCTTTCCACATCCCACTCCCCCAATCGATGGCACTACTCCAGCGAGAGCTCGACGGGTTGCGCGATGCCGTGGCGTTGTGGATTACCGACCTGCAAGCCAGCGGCACCGCAGACCCGCTAGGCAAGATCCAGGCGTTTCTCCTTGAGCTCTTCTCCGGGATTGAGAAGTCAATGAACCGCAACGGAGCGATGTTCAACAGCATTTCAGTTTCGCCTTTCACTGTGCCTTACAGAGTCGAGCTCTCGATGCGGTCGATAATCTACTGCACGATCCAATCGATCATGGATCGAACACCCAAGTGCGCCTGGGATTCCTTCTCTTTCGTGACATTCTGTATGATTACCTGACGGGGATCTCAGCGACGAAGCATTCAAGGCCGACTTCAAGGCGATGCGAGAGCATCTGAATAATATTATCTCATCAATGGATCTCCAAGCTGCTACATTGTCTCAACCGCTCCCGGGGCAGTCATCGATGCCAATCACCTCGGGGCGCCCGGAGATACTTCCTCTTCCGGGTCAGCAAACCTTAGCCAGTCCCGGACCTTTGACAAGCACGACAGCGACGTGGAGCCCTTTCTCTCTTGGTCATATGGCATCTGAGCTGCCTGCCAGTGGAAGCCCTGCCGCTGGAAACAGCCTCAGGCTGCAAACCGAGCCTTTCTCACCATCTGCAACGACTGTCAGCGCATCATCCACTCCGATCGCAGGGCGTCAAAGTTTGAAGCAGCTTCGTAGTCCCGCTGCCGGAGATCCTAGCATGAGACCTGAGATGTTGATCGGTGCCCCTCGTCGTCTCTCGGATTGGCAGGATGATCCATCGGCAACTCCGAAGTCTGCCAGCCTGACTAGTCCACCGCGCGCGCCGCCGGCATTGCTTCAGTTCCCGTTCCGATTACCGGTCAACACTGGCAGCTCGTCCTCTTCAGCTAGCAGCCTTCCCGATGCGACCGTTGTCGGTAGTCCCGCTACTGGAAGCCAGACTCACAGTACCCGCTCTCCGCCGGCGCCTCTGCAGCTTCCCTTCCGAGCATCCTTCAAGAGTCAATCGGCTGTGAACCAGAGTCCAGCGTCCTCGCAGCCAAACCCAATGACCTCTCCTTCCCGGGCGGTAAGCTCGTTTTTCCGCGCAGCAGAGCCGCCAGCGCCAGCACCGCCTGGCAACTACAATCCGAATGCGCGTCGAGATTGGGACGACCGGCGCGGCAGCAGCGACTATTCACGTGATCCCCGACCGAGATCGCCGCGCCTCCCGTCCGACGACGTCCCCTCTACCAGCAGCAGACCCGGCGACACATACCGACGCACCAACGATCCTCGTCGCCCATCCCGCGACGAGTCAGATAACTCACGCCGCCACTCCCGCGACGACATCAGACGCTCTCCGCAGGCTCAGAGGCGCAGCTACAGCTACAGTTACTCATATTCAGACCGCCGCGCCTCCCGGGACTCCATGCCACCGCCGCCACCGCCTCCGCAGCCGAGCCAGGCCGGCGGCCATTACTACAGCAGCAGCTCGCGCGACTCGTCGCGCTCGACGCGGAGCCGGTCGCAGTCCACCGGGCACGATGGGTCTGATAACGAGGGTTATATGTGAACGAACCGTTTAACTAGTCGGAGCCGCCGGAGCCAAGTGCACCTGGAAGCGTCAGGAAGATGTATGACATATATGGCTCAATAGAACCACATTCCCGGCTTTATAATTGTTCCAGTGGCGATCGAGTAAAGCAGCCCGTTCTGCGACAGCACAAGTGGCAAAGCAGCCCAGCGAAAGAATGAGAGCGAGCGAGTAGCAAAGCATAGGGCCGGAAATGAGAGGATTCCCCATTCCAGAAGAGCACCAGTCCGAGCATCATTGACGAGAGGGCTTAAGTCAGAACGGCGCTAGGTAGAGCCAATATTGTCGATGCCTCGAGAGGTTCTCTGAGCGTGTGGGGCAATGCATCCAAAACCTCTGCGACTCGCGCGGCCATCAACACATTGCTGAATGCGGCCGAAAGAAACCAAGGAAAGATGCAGTAGCACCAACGAGCGGCTGAGATTCGCGGGTGCAAGTAGCAAGGAAGCTCTTGTCTTTCGAGTATTGACAGACTGCAGCATGAGCATCGAGCAAGTCATCTAAAATCACAGGGGAGAAGTCATGGTAATACACGCCTGAGCGCATCTAGTGTTCATGTCCAGCAGGCCGAGCGTTCACGACACAGACAGAAAATCAGCCAGCCTCGGCTATGTATAGCAGCTCAAGATGTTCAACTCGTGGTTGGGGGCCATCTTCGGTGGCTCGCCAGTGTGAGTCGTCCGAGTCACGACGCGCGGGATGAAGCGCCCCGGCCAGAAAGGCACGAACACCGCGATGGAGACGAAAAGCGGGATGACATCGAACGCATAGAA
This sequence comes from Auricularia heimuer, assembly GCA_002287115.1. Taxonomy (NCBI): domain Eukaryota; kingdom Fungi; phylum Basidiomycota; class Agaricomycetes; order Auriculariales; family Auriculariaceae; genus Auricularia; species Auricularia heimuer. The sequence continues at coordinate 45,657 of NEKD01000058.1, read as the reverse complement.
CGCCCACTGTCTCGTCGCGAGTGGGCCGAGGTGGCCCTGCGAGCCTTCGGCGACGCGGTAGACGCAGCGAACCTGCGACAAGCGAAAGCAAATCATAAGCGGACCAGGAGGTTAGCGTCGATGGGTCAGAGACCGAGTGGGCAAGCGAGGGGAAAGCGAGCCGGCGGATCAGAGCCAGGGGTCAGAGAGTGGGCACATGAGCGGTCAGAGCGGGTAGCGTTAGAGTGAGCGCGTCCGTGAGCAGAGAGTGGGCGCGGGCGTGGTCGGAGTCAGGGACGGCGTATCGCGTTTAGAATGGCACAGTGGACGGTGGCAGAGGGTGGGATGGTCGGCGGTTGGAGAGAGTGCAGCATCAGAGGCCAGAGTCGGCGCGAGCAAGTTGCAGAGTCAGCGTGAATATGAACGATGAATCGGGAACGGACGCCACGTACGATGATTCCGGCACAAGACACCGCAAGCGCGCCGGTCAGCGCGCGCCAGTCATTGCTCCACTTTCTGCCGTTGTGCTGCCGCCAGACGTGCGGCTCGTGCACGCGCACGCGGAAGACCCATAGCGCCAACATGGCTGAGAACAAGACGAAGGAGATAAACTGTAGAAGCAGGCCCGAGAAGAGCAGCTATCGGTCCCAGTTAGCAAATCCCGCGCAGTGAAAGAAAATTCAATTGGGAAAGGCATGCTGCACGCACGTGTCTGCCAAGGTCGCGCGTGGCAGCCGTGCTGCTGACGCTGAGGCACAGACCGGTCGCCTGGACGAGCAAACCTGTAACCTCGGAGAGTACGAAGACATTGGTGATATGGTAGGGCATGACGGGTAGGTGGCGCTCGGCGCCGAGGTAGCGTGCCAACCGGCGCAGTAGAATAGAATCTGCTGCAATGAACCCGCAGGGCTGTCGTGCAATTCAGAAGTCATTTGTACGAGTTAGTGAATATAAAATGCGAGTGGAATAGCACTTAAACGCACAGACAGCAAGACGAGCGAGCTCTGCGCTATGAACGCGCTGCGAGACTCGCGCTCGCGGGAAAGAACAAAGCGGATTGCAAGGCCCTCAGAGAAAACTGAGGTATGTTAATTCCGTGGGCAATGAAGTGAGGAGTGAGGAGCAGGGTCGCGCACAGAGAATGCTAATCGGCAGAATGAGCAGCCACCACGTGCGATACCTGTACGCGAGGTTGAGCTGCAGGAGCGCAACCAGGAGCGTCAAGCCTGCAATTAAGCTAAGTATAAGGAAATATATCATAGCTGGCTGCGCACCGTGCGCAGCGCCTACGACCGCGTCGCTCGAGATATGCCGCAGCAAGTTGTACGGGTCGTTCGCAGGGTCTGCGTATGTGTCCGCTGGGCGCGGGGTCATCGCTTGATGCAGGCACTGTGCCGGGATTGAAAGAGACAGCAGGGCGAGGGCGCGCAGGCTGAAGGTCATGACGGTCGTGAGTGAGCGGAGACAAGCCGCAACGCGCTGTTAGAACCCAGCTCGTCATCGAACTGCTAGCTCCGGCATTAACTTACGAAATGGCGCCACACAGAAGGCTGCAGTGCATAGCCGACTGTGAGGACTATTAGCTCTCCTTGATTGCCGTCGTTCTCGGTTTCGAAAATGGTAGGAATTTAATGCTTATTTGAACGGGGAGCGTTGACCTCACATCTCAACGACTTTGTCCTCTCGACCCGCTATACTCCTGAAATACACCAACCATGGGAATCAGAGTGCAGCGTGGCATCCTCGCCTTCCTCACGGTACCTCGAATTGAAGTCCCGTGAAGCACGTGCGTCTGTTTGTGCTCGATGGAGATGCAACGTGCCCGGTAACCTGCTCCTGAACAGTTCCTAATAAAGCACTAGTTTAGGAAATTAGATCATCCAAGGAACAGCAGCATGGGAGTAGAATAACCACAAATCAAACGCAGGTTCTCCGCTGAGAAAGCCTCGGGCAACAACACGGCCGCTCGAGAGACAGGACCTGCAGCATGTAATTCTTTTAACGCAATATTAAAAGCTTCCTGCTCGCGGGAACCGGCGGACGGTGTCGGGTGAGCGGTCCGAGTGGCTGGCGAGCCAGCAACCCAGGTCGGTGCAGCGATAAGAGCGCATTTCGGTCACGCTCGCTTAAGACCGAGCCTCAAAAGAGGAGGCATATATGCAGCGCAGAGTTTCAGCTGGTGGGTACGAATTCTGGCGTGGAAAAAGGGCGAGTTGAAGTGGCTGGCAGTGGCACGCGTTCGGTCTCCGATGGAACTTGGCTCTCCCGGTCGCACCGCCGTACACCCGGTGATGTGACACGGTTGCGCGACTTTGCACCGTTGGAAGGACGCCTTCTGCTGCTATGAGATCCTATCAGCTACTGCGCCACGTCAAGTCACCCATCGCATGCTGTACTTGCAATATTCTCATGACGCGCACGGCCAACAGTCGTCGTGCTCACCTGCGTCCCTCAAATCCAGTGGCTCCTGCGGGATATCTGATTTGCAGGTATATATAGCATCCGGATATCAAAGGCATGAGTCTTTGCTTCCTGCTGCGCGGTTCCAGATCGCTCCGATTGAACTTCAAGCTGCGGCCTAGCTTCAACTCTCGGTCTCGTCACGTCCCTCGAAATGAGTCGCAAGGGCAACCGCGCCGCAGTGAGTTATAATGCCCAGGCCGCTCGCTGTGCTAGCTAATAATCTCCAGATCGGTCACCCTGTGACCTTCACTCACGCTTACGCAGCAACGTCGCCCGAGATTGTCATCGATGTGCACAATATGCTGAAATCGACCGACGCAACGCGCGATATGAAGTGCGTCCTGATCCGTAACCTACAGGACGCGGCCTCTGCGTCCATCGATGGCTTTGCCTTGGAGCCGCGCGGCTGGCCGAAGCTTCAGGAACTCGAAATCATGCGCATGGAATGCGCGCTATTTCCGAAACCTCAGCTAGCGCCCAGCTTCTCAGCTTTCCCGGCGCTTCAAGTTCTGAGGCTCTCCAACGTTCCTGGTCTCATTGACGGTCAAATCTTCTTCGCTGGACTTTCTCAGATGCCCCGGCTGCGGGAGCTGCACCTGATTCTCATCCTATTTCGGAAATTGCCAGACTCTCAGGCGCTTCCATTGCTCTTCCTCCGCCTACAGCGTTTCTTCTTCGTGCAGAAGAACATTTTCAACCCGGAGGGAACGGCGGTGGGCTGGCATCGCCCCATATTAGCGCCTGCGCGTCCGAGGTTCCTGCAGTTGCTGCTAACCGATGTTCACGATCTCGCGCCGCTGTTTGAAGATCCCAGCTGTTTATCGGAAATGATCGAGCTCTCTTTCCTCGAGGAGCACAGAGAGACCTCGCGCTGCCTACCTTTGGTGGCTTACGCTGGAATACCGGCGCTCTGTCCCAAGCTGCGGGAGGTCAATCTTTCTGGGCCCTGCGACTCGCTCTATACCACGCTGGCAATGATGCTAGCTACACTCAAAGTGCCACTCCGCGCTGTCCATCTCGAGTTTTGGAACACTCCTGTGCCTACCCGGGAGGCTCTCGGCGAAGTAGACCGCATGGTGGCAGAGCTGCTCCGCACGGCTCAGCCTCTGGCGCATCTGCGTCGCTTCAGTATTACTACGTTCTTCACAGTGCACGGGATTCTAGACCTTGAGTTTCCTGCACTTCGAAACCAGTGTCTCTTGCGTGGCGCGATGTTCGATCGTGAGGAGTACTGAATGGCAGTCATTGACCCGCTGTGTGCACCGCGCATTTCCAAGGGCAGTCGCTTTGTAGATCGCAATTCGTGATCAGAAATTTTTGTTGAATGTGTATCTCACGCCTCCGCGAATGTTATACCAATTCCTGTACTTTATCCCCTCCGCAGAAAGTGACTGCAGAATCTGCATTTAGTATGAGATCATTAATTGACAAGCGACTGGCAGAAATGCGCTGCCAACAGCAAAACGTGCAAACAGTAGCCAAGCTCCGATGATGATGATAAAAAAAGATGGAATTCTTCTACGCTGATTGTCGTTTCTCGCGCAGCTGTCTTGTATTAATTGCTCTTTTTGAGAAGCAAGGCCATTTGTTTCTGATTCCGGGCCAGCGCCTGTCGGACTCAGATCTCGACGATGAAACTCAGTCACAATCCTTTGGTCTTCTCCAGTCATTACCTACCAACGGGTCATGAGCAACCGAGTCAGCCATACACTGGCAGCAGTGTGTTACTATGCATAAGATCAATGGTCACATCACTAATCTACCTGGTTAGGCCTCCCTGCGAGCTTTTACCTTGCCGGAGAGGCGTCGATGACCGACATCACTCTGAAATCGGTCTACGTTGCGCGAGACATCAAATGCGTCGTCATTAACGACGCGCCGGACGAGCTCCTTGCATCCATTGGCGAAATCGCGTTGGAGAATGGTTGGCCGAAGCTGCAGGAACTCGACATCGCATATTCTCTGTCATTTCCTGAGTCCTGGGGTTCACAGGGACAGTGCTTCTTCCCCTTCCCTGCACTCAAGGTCTTGAGGTTGCGGAACATCCCTGGCTTGATCGACGCCCAGACATTCTTCGCCGGCTTCGCACAGCTACTCCGGCTACAGCAACTTGAGCTGTATGGCATTCGCTTCCAGACGCCAGCGGGCCCCGTGATGCCCCCGGCGCTGCCGTTTCGCTTGAAATTCTTCAGCTTCATGTGTGGACAGCATTTGGAGGAGGAAGGAACCCTCCTGGGCTGGCATTTGCCTATTTCTGCGTCTTCAGCCTCTCTCCGGAGCATTGAAATCGTGCTGAACGACGCAGAGGCACTCTCCCCACTCGTTGAGAACCCTCGCTGCCTCTCCGACGTGACCCAACTGACCTTTCTCGACTACGGCCAGGTGCACGGCTGCCTACCTATGAAAGCGTATGCAGCAATCACAAGGCTCTGTCCCAAGTTGGAGGGCCTTTATCTTATCGGTTGGTGGGGCTCGTTTGGTCCGGGGCTCACAGAAATGCTCGCGGACATCGAGGCACCGCTCCGTTGGATATACCTGCGATTCTATATCTCCCAAGTACCGACATTGGAGGACCTCCACATCATAGACCGCATTCTCGCTCGGCTGCTTCGAACGTCGCGGTCTTTGCGGAGTTTGCGCCGGTTCAACATCGATGCCCGCTTCCACACGCTCCCTGACCTCGAGTTTACCGCCACGCGAAGCTTTTGCCTTTCACGCGGCGTGACGTTCTGCCACGGGGCATAGCGACTGCTGAACGCTCGGCTCCAAGTCCTTTTGACACATCGCTTGGTCTGACGCAATTTCGATAAAACATGTATCCATTTGGGACGAGAAAGCACAGAATCATTTGTTGCACCTTACTTCTGAACATTCTCACTGAGGAATGTGTGAGCTACAAATCACAAGGTCAGCTCGATCCGACTCACGCAAATTCTCCAATGACGTTGCCAGCCGGCGAGTATTCGCAAACATAGAAAGCAGCGTCAGGCTGGCGATTGTGTCAAGAGATTCTCCACATGCAGCGGCAAGATAGGACGTACGAAGCCTGGGAAGATGTTGCCACAGTGCGCCACGGCGCAACCAACGTTCGTGGTGCTCTTCCACACAACCTGGGTCCAGTGCGAGTACTGCGGGTTGCTAGGGTCGTAGTCCGCTACGCGGCGTCAGCGGAGAGCAGCAAAGAGTATAACATAGTTGCACGTACGCTCCTCGGCGTTCCACGAGCCTATGGCGCTGCTGATGGGGTAGCCGGACGCAGGCGCGCCCGCCGCGAGGTTCTCGCCGTAGGGCCCGAGCGAGCCACCGGAGTGCTCGAAGACACACCCGTTCGCCCACTGCTGCGCCTTCGCGGAAAGGTTGCCGTCCCACACGAGCGGGTTGGCGCCATGCTTCGCGCGCTCGTCGTTGTGACCAGCGAGGTACGCGTCGATGTCGCTCTGGCTGGGCTCCTGCGCTATGGCAGCAGGGAGGGACAGCGCGAGGGTGAACAGAGAAATGAAAAGCATGGTCAAACGTGAACTGAGGAATGTGAATGAAGAGAGACGGCTCTTGCGAGCTCGCATTTATAGGTGGCTGAACTGAGGCTGTGAACTGTGTAGAATGCTGGCCGGCCGCTGGCGCGCTAATTGCAGCGCCCGATAAACACAGACGATGACGAGGATCCCACGAAGTAACAATTCCGATGAGCGACGCCGCCAAAACGCAGATGTCATAGAACACCGGACGACGCACCCGCTGGGTTGTGCCAGCCTGACGTAATTCATTCCAGGGTGGCAAGAAGCTGTGTGCTATGCGGGTGTTGCGCTGCCGTGCGCGGAGCCGAGTTCAAGTGGCCGTGTTAGTTCCAGCCACTCCTGACCAATGCTGTTTCAATCGCCGGTGGAGCTGCATCATAACGCCCAACAGGCACACAGACAATGAATCCCAGTGCATCGATCATGAGACATTCCGGGACGCATAGAGGCACGTGCGAGCTCTTCAAACAAATGGATGTTACAGTGCTTCGTTCTGAGACAACTGAAAGAGGCGGAATGGTGGTTTGGGAAATGAGAGTAACAATCAGGGAGCTGAATCTCCATGTAGCCAGCGTGACGATGCCCGCAGTTCCAACATTCATCGATACGGAGCCGGCGAACCAAAATATTAGTGCTATGAACTTCGAAGCCTTCGTCGATTCGCATGTTGGCGCGCGGTGCCGCTGGATCGGAGGCGAGCATGGTTTCAGTAGTTTTGATGTTGAAGCGCTCAATGTAAGATCAGCGCCACGAGGAGTCGCGTCACAGTACAACGTAGGAGTGGAAAAACAAAGCAACCTGTTGAGTCCGTTCGTAAGCGCGAGTCAGGATCATGTACGCCAGTAGCAAGCACGAATATTGTCGAAGCAATTTCTCGACACAGGATATAAGAAAGCGCATGCAGAGCTCAAGAGGGTTGACCGGATTTGCAGCGCCAGCGCAGACCCGAGCGGTCAGCACGGGGCGCCGACCGCAGAAGTTGGACAGATCGAGTAGCCATTGCTTGGAGCGCGCCAAGTACGCGGAAGTCTGGTTCTGAAAACAACTGTTTCTTTAGTCTTCTGGATTAAAAAAATCCAGATTTCGAGGTCGTGGTGATTAGCGCGGGTCGTGAGGCGTGAGAGTTGCGGAGCTGCGTCGGAGAACGAACTACGATGACCTCATCTTTTAACCGATTCTGGTTCATCTGAAGATCTGCTCGCAGTGGAATACTACTGCTGTTTCTATCCTGCCATGCGAACCTTTTCTCGCGGGAAATTTAACCTTTTGCCTGTTCGCACCTTAGGCGAACCATTTCGCGAGCCTTCGACCACCGAGCGTGGCAGCGAGTCGGCAACACAGGAGGCGGAGCTTTATGGATGGGTTCCAGTATTAACCGAGCTTTACAACTTCTTAGGTATACGTATTCGATATACTCATCTCCAGACAATCACGGCGTCCCTACTTGTGTCGCTCTTGATGCAGCATCTACAGAGTTTACATCAGGCGTTCCAGCGTTATACCCAAGAGGAGTATGAAGACCTGCAGACTACCAGCGCGGCAAGCAAAAAGCGCTTATGCTGGCTTGGATAATTAAGCAAGGCTAATGGTCGTAATCTCCGTGTGTAAAGCAATATCGCCTGCTGCACGGCCTGTACCTACACTGATGCATTTCCTAGAGCGAGCGGTGAGAATCACGCCCCCGGCTTTGCGAGAGGTGCACTTGCACTAGATAGTCTATGTAGATAGCCTTACAAATCTGTACGTACGCGTCACGCGGATTGTCCGTTCCTAACCGGGATCAGGGGTTGCATCAGCTTCGCGGAAAGATTTTCGAGCCCTGGGAACGGCCTGCTGCGGCCGCGACGCCTCTTGCTCTTGCTCATCGTTTGTGGGGTGTCTCTGTCCCCGTTCCAGTTCGCGCACACGCTCCTTGTCCCGCTGACGCGTCCGACATGATCGACTACAAGAGCCCGATCCATCTCGCGAACAGCATCCGTTCGTGCGACCACACACTTTGCACGCTTTTGCTCACAATCGCCACAGAAGCCTACATTATCTGCGTGCACATAATTTTCGGTGCCTACGTCTGGGAATGGGTCACCACGCTTGACTTCGACTTCCTATACATCAGCGGCAGGAAACGATGGACGCTGGCCGCCGTGGTACGCCTCAGTTCACGGCAACTCCGCTCAGCGTTGCTGATAGAGTCAGAGTTACTTCTTGACGCGATATCTTGGTCTTGCGGTCTGGATAATTGGCGTCCGAATCTGCAATGCATTCACGCCAATTAATTGTCAAGTCAGTAATGCAGTAAGCCTTCGTCGTCTGCGCTCACACACCCTAGAACTGGAACTATGCCGTCTCGGTGCGCAACCTTCGCTGCCGAGTCTTTCCCTCGTTAATTCTTATATGGATCTAGATCACGGCGTATGGAACGGCTGCGTTCACGTCGTTGCTGCTTCTCCTTCGAGTGTGTGTATACTTGCCCATTGAGCACGCAGCGCAGATGCTCAGTTCTCTCAGGTCCGCGCTGTCGTCTCGAAACATCTACATCATCGCCTTCCTTAGCGCATTCTATGCGTCGATGTGGGGGACAGTGATCTGGGGAATGTACCACGTACGTGACGCGCCTTTGGTCTCGCCGTCCCGACTCATTTGTGGCCAGTCAGATGGCGTCTATCTCGCTGCGTTCCACATGTGCGGCGCCGTAGGCATCAAGTCGCACCAGATCAACACTGTCATGGCATTCGCCTTCGACGGCACGTGCCTCGCGCTCATGATGTTTTTCCTGCTACGCGCGCGAGATGCGCATCTAGGCAGCCTGTGGGCGTTCATGCTCCAGCAGGTAACGCACCCTCATTCCCAATTCCCTATCTCCTGATTAACTGTCATGCTCATTGTTTAAGGGTACGGCGTACGCCATCTGCATAGCAACCGCATATATCCCGGTCCTCGTCTTCCTGTACCTGGACCTGAATGACGCCATCTCGCAGACAGCCAACAGCTTCGCGCGTACGCTCCTCTCCGCTCCTCGCACTGATGTTCTCACGCTTGCTTTGCTCTCAGTAACAATCATCACCGTCTGCGCGACGCGCATGCAGCGCGCGCTGGTGCTCTACTACGAGCCGTCGTCGCGCGTCAACACGACGCAGCTCTCGCTCAACGTCTCTGGCGGGATCGACGGCTTCGCGAACTCGAACTCGCGTCGCCGTCCGGACCCGCTGAACGTCACCGTCACGGTCGACAAGTACGACGACGAGCACATCGAGATGCACAAGGGAGGCGCGTTCCCGACGGATAACTTCGGCTCCAGGTGCGCTCCTACGATTCCCTTCCTCCGTCTCCTGACGTTCTGACTGCGCGCACGTAGGTCTCGTACTGATATGGACGAGTATCATGTTGGAGCGTGAGGTTGAAGGAATAGAATAAACACCCTCTGCGTTTCGCAATCTACGAGCCAACTTGAGCTCAACCAGGTCACTTTCCCGTTTCAGGTGCCATGCAAGTGCCATGGGAAGTGGATGCACGGGGACGTTAAATGCACAGATTAATCTGGGGTGGCGGTCTGTTCATGGGTGCCCGTGGCAAACTGGCATCGCCAAGTTTGCGATGCCAGTTTGCAAAGTTTGCCACTTGCACCCAAAGCAAGTTTTTGATCGCTGAGCGTCCGGCGCTAGCCGGACGTACCTTGGCGTCCTGCCATGCTAGCCTCGATAATCCAGGCCCGTTCGGACCGTGTTTGGCCAATGTTTGGCCCAAAGGCTGACGCCGGTCCGAAGGGCCTGGAAGCTTGTGACGGCGGAGGGACCCGTTCCCCGACACGCCCTCCCGACCCGACGATATCTTCGTCAAATCGAGCTCTTTTCCCTCAAGACTTCGCAGTCTTAGACCTTGCTGCGTGTGAAATATGAATACCAAGATATATTCCCTAAATATCTCGAAATAATTTGCCCATGTTCACCACCGCACCACGCCTGCTTTTGATGCATAGCGACCCAACGCACACACCGGGCGGCTGCTCTATGCGAGCACGCGCTCCTGTCGTGCACACATGCTCATAAAATTGTGCGCTTGCGGCCACATGCTCTGTACGTTCTTTGCTACGCGCGTTCTTGCACGACGCGCAGTGCTGGGCAGCCTGGGCTGCAGTTCCGCGGCACCGTTACAACTGCAGGAATACATTTAATTTCTTGATATTTACGTGTCTTCAAGGTAATACGCGTACCCTACCGAGTTTGAGGGGAAGGGGAGGTCAAGAACGGTTGGAAGTGGAGGCGTGTCGGCAACGGGTCCCTTCGCCGTCGGAAGCTTCCAGGCCTTCTGGGAACGCGCGCAGCCGTTCGACCAAACACTGACAAACATCACCGTCGAACGGCGCGCGCGCGTTCCCAGAAGGCCTGGGTGATATAGGCTACTGCCATGCTGCCCGAGTCGATCCATGACGCGCTTCGTGCGCGCTTGACCGCGGACTTCAACGCTCTTACACATGCAGTCACAGAGTGATTTTCTTTTTTTGCCAGTTCATTCCAGGCGCAGCTGACGGCGTCCGTGCAGCGCAGCCGCACTGAGCGACATCCTTCACGACCTCATACGGGCAACAAACGGCATCCTATTTGATCTGGCTAGTACATGGAGCGAAGCACACAACACTGCGCGGCGGCTGCCTCCAGAAATGCTCTCTGCGTGCTTCATGATGCTCAACGCGTTCACCGACCGGATAACAGTTTCGCACGTCTCGCGGGCCTGGCGTGCGGCTGCGCTTGCTCATCCCGCCATATGGGCTGATATTGATTTTTCGCCTCATCATTTCCGCGATGAACCTGCGCTTTTGCGTATGGCTCTGTCTCGGTCGCGCCAATACCCTGTGAAGCTCCGGGCCCCAAAATGCGACTCAAGCGGCACGGTTGCATCCTGCTTGGCGCAGCACATCAATCATATAAGAACGCTGAAATCGGTGTACCTGGAGTACATTCCAGCGCTTTCACTTCCGGCACCAATGCTGGAGACGTTGTCAATATCGGGAGTGCGTGGTACCTGGATTATACCCGAGGACTTCCTTGGCTCTCGTGTTGGTAAACTGACAGTGCTCGACCTGACGGCCTGCTTTCCTCAAACGTGTCCGGCACTGTCGACGGTGACCAACCTCACGCTCTGGTTTCCCAGTGACCCCGAGCACGCGGAGACATATTCACGGCTCTTTCAACTCTTCCCGGTCCTGCAATCGCTCGCTCTCCAGCTCATAAGCCTCGATTCTTCACATTTCCTGCCCCGTGGACCCGCGCCGCCTACACTTGTAGAACTCGAACTCCTGACGGTCGACGCTAATTACGACTTGGTCCGGCATTATGTCGACTGGCAGTTCGGGGACAACCTCCGCGATGTGAGACTCGAAGTTGCCGGATCGACGGTCCTCGAATGCAACCTGCAGGACTTCATCACGGACGTCGTCGGCCTCACTGTTCACATAATCGGCGACCCCTTCGACGCCGCGGCTATGCTAATTGCGCGATGTCCAGGCAGGCGTACCCGCGTTTTCGCGTTCGACGACGCAGACTACGACGGCTCGCAGGCAGCAGAGCTGCTTCTGCGCGCAAAATCAGCTCTGATCCGCGTCCGGGCTCTGGAGCTCCCCGCGAACACGCTCGACGCGTTCGTCCGGCTGGGCGTATTTGCTGTCTTACCCGAGCTCGCGCGTCTCAGAATCGTCATAGAGCGCAGCCCGGACCACGAGTCTCTCTGGGACTCGCTCGCGTCGCTGCCCCGCGTGCTGGATGCTCGTCCACGGCTCAAATCTATCGTGATCACGGCAACTTGCCCTTTCGACGAGGACGAGAGCCCACTTGTGGCAGATGCGCGCGCTTTGCTCGCGGTCCTCGAGAATGTAGCACCAGGACTTCCGGACATTCGCATCAAAGGTTTTGCTGAGGAGGACGTGCGCGATGTGCAGATTCGTTCCGATCTCAATATTCAATTCGATTATTCTTTGTAGAGTTTTTTACTTGTTGTCCTCGAGAGCTTTGCGTCGACACTCCCATTGGGCATTCGCATTAAAGGGGTTACAGAGGATGCCACGCGCGATGTGCAAAATCAAATTTCGTCCGATTCTCATCATTCAATTCGATACATCTCCGACGTAGAACATTTTTGTTACTGTGACTGGGAATTCAATATTCAACTCTCGGCTGCCCCGTTGTATAATAATATACTATCATCTTTACAGCGTTTGCAGTAAAGCTTGTCAGTAGCGACTTTTTTTTTCGGAAGACATTTTTTTCTGCAATCACTGTGGGCAAGCTCCTAGACCCAACAGGCCGGTTCTGCGTGGGATCGACGTCACCTCCCGGCAGGATCGACGTCAGCCGAACGTACAGCGGAGGGTCTTCCGAGGGGTCGCAAGCGTGTTGTGCACGCTAAGCGACTCCTCGGCAACCCCTTGTGATCGCATAAAAAAGTTCATTCCGAAAAAAAAAAAACCCCGCTATTGACAAGCTTTACTGCAAACGCTGTAATTTGCGGATGTCGTGCGCGTTGAGTTCGGAGGACGAGGACGCCGGTGAGCACATACTGTATCGTTCCCAATGCTGACATTGCGATAGCTGAGGTCGTCCAGGTAGAACATCGCACCACAGGCTGCCCGGAATACGTCCTGTTAGGTGTAACCCGTCCTATCACGAGTTCGGCCTAAAAGGACCGCTGAGGCGTGGCGCCCCAAGGCGGCCCAGCATTCGCGTTGCAATTGCAGAGCTCGCTGATTGCCCAGCTAGGCCCTGGCGCCCCATCCAGCTCCAGCAAGGTCTAAATTCCATGATTCCCAGCCACATCCTGGGGCCCCATCCAGGTCTAGCACAAGTCCACGACCAGATTAATGCATCGACAGTGTGTCCGCCGGCGCCTCAAGGTATGCTGTCAATAAGCTCGATGAGTCCGGCCGTCTTTTCGTTTCATTGGCATATCGGGCAATTTCCCCAGAAAAGCGAAGCTCTGTAATCACAATCACAACCTCGTACAGTAACAGAACGTACGGTCTCGATGCATCGGCAGCCGGCAAAATCCGTATATTTACTTCATGCGCATTGCGCACGTGAGCACATCGTTCGAGCCCCACGCATTCTTGCGCTGTGCCTTGCGCAAATCATAAGCTCCCGGTTTAACTACCTCTTGCGCGTGTCACTTGCACGCTCGTCGCCCTCGCCCGTGACCAACGCTATCCCGACGACCGCGCGCCCCGCCGCGGGCGCGCGGCATGCTGGTGCCCCAACACTCCACGTGGTGGTCAAAACGGGGCGCCATCCCTGCGCTCTTCATCAATCTACTATGTAGTTTATGCTGATTAGCCAGCGTGTATGAATTCCTGCCTCCACACGCTCGCTCGAAGGACTCGTACAGCACTTCCGGGTCCGCTAACTTCTCGATGCTGGTACTCTCCCAAGGATAATGCCGGCTGTTATCAGATGGCACTATCTCTATCAGGACCTTTCTGCTGCTGGCGGCCCATCAATCTCGACGTTTTGATACACTGGCGCCCCATGACTTTCCACCGCGCTTTCGTCCCGCTCGACTGCTGGTGGCCCATCAGACTCGTTCTTTCTACTCACTGGCGCCCCATTGCTTTCCACCGCGCTTTCGTCCAGCTGCTGGCGGCCCATAAGTTCGACGCACTGGTGCCCCATTACTTTCCACCGCGCATTCGTCCGGCTCGACCACTGGCGGCCCATCAGTTCCATTGTTTCGATGCACTGGCGGCCCGTCCGTCCAAACGCGCGTCCACCCCAGCATCTCAGTGCGCATCTACATGCACAGGGTGCCGAGCATCGAGCTCCCTTGCCTAATTGGCACTTTGCATGCGCACGCACGCGAGTGATATGTCTCTTATCAGCTCATATCAACCCTATACGTCACGACGCTAAGTAATGGCGACATCAAACGCTGGTGCCCCAGATTGCGCGTGTTGACTGGTGGCCCAGCGCAGGTTGGTTGGCGCCCCAGGTTCAGATCCACCATTATCCACGGCACATCGGCGCCCCAACAGTCCCGCAGCTGGGCGTGGTATATAAGGAGACATGCAGCGCTCCAACCAGACCGTGCGCATCATCGCTCCTGTGTCGCCCCCATGTCGCAGCGCCCGCCTAACATGTTCAACCTGTACCGACGCCACTGGTACTGCCATTATTCGCGGGGCTCCAACGGTACGTCCTTCCCACAAGTCTGACCCGTGCCGGCTTCCAGAGCTGATCCATTGTCCCAGAAAGCCTTGACGGTTATCATGAGCGGATGGCGATCTCTTTCTATGCGGCTACGCAAGACATGAACCGCGCGGAACTAGATGCTTTTCGTGAAAAGCTGCGACGTGCGGCATCGAATACTACATCGAATCTCTTCCGTCAAGTTTGGTACGCCAAGAACATACGTGCAGAAAACGGTGCGAAGATGGGCAGCCTTATATTCATTCTCTCACATCCTCCTTTCAGAGACGCTCGACGAATATGGGTACAGAGCACAACTTGCATATTTGACCGCCTTTAGCGGGCTCAGCTTGGCGGATCGTAGGGTCTATCGAGAGCGCCTGGGGCCGCGGCTGCATTCCTTTAACCATGTTCATCTTGCAGTAGCACTGTCCATCGTATGTAGCTGCAGAATGTACCGATCCGTGCGCCCAATCGTCTCGCGTTTCAACCAGGAGCTATACGTGTTGAAACCGTTTAATTTCGAACCGTTTGAAGTATACGGAGCACCAGCATGCTTGCCTCATGTGTTGCCAATGTGTATTGTGCGTACCGAACGACAAGCTGCGGCATCGGAGAATCAATGCGAACAGCATCAGAAACGTGTCTTGCTCCTGTCCACGCTCCAAGACACATACGTTCTCTATGAATACCCGTCGTGAGCCTACCCTATGGGTCGTATGGTGTCACGTTTGGTGCGCCAGGAACCCGAGACAACCTAGACGTCAGTTTCCACACGCACGCAATACTTGCTGAAACTCACGGTCTACAGAGTCTTACATGAGTTACTACCTTACCCGCGCCTATGCGTTCGAAAGGGAGACAGCCCATATGTCGCGCGAGGAGCTCGATCGCCTGCGAGCCGACTTAATGATGTATTGGTCGTGAAATACTTGCGCTGCGACTTTCTTCCTTTATTTTGACGAAGTTCATACCTCATTCTGCGTCTGAAGAGATACTTTGCCTGGGCTCTGGGGTCCCAACTAAGAGCGGCCTCAATTTCACTGGGAACCAACTGGGGATGGGGCCCCAGCGTGCCGCGGGCTTGACAAGGCTGGGCTGGCGCCCCAGCTGTTATAATACTAGTGCGCGATATCCGGGTCCCATGCTTGGTTCTCTCAGGGAGATAACGGTCGCGATGGGGCGCCATGGTGTTGCGGTCTTAACAGTCCGGGGATGGGGCCCCACCAATCATAGATCCGGTGAGTCAGCAGACGGGGCCCCAGCGCAGCTTACAGCGTGACCTGCATGGTGGCCCAAACGCGCGCTGCACCTGAAGCTGGGCGGCCATGTAGTTACGCGAGAACGTCGGCGTCTGCCGAGGTGGCGCGCCACTGGAAAACTGAGAAGTACTGGCAACACAATAGCATTCTTTGTACCCTTAACGCCGTGTTGTATACATATACGATGCGTATACAACCATTACACTATCGCACAGGATGGCAGGACCCTTGACAGTAGTGAAGAAACGTTCGTCGGTGTATGACCGCCCCGCAGTTCCCCGTGCAATTATAAGAGGTCTTACGGTGTCTTTTAGAGTTATAGCGTTAGCATTGAATCGACGCGGATTGTATCTCGTACCCAGCAAGCGAGAGCATTTGTATATAATGACATCGCTGCGTTCCGTTTCAGGCGCAGGTCGCCAAACCTCGAGAGTGCACGAAGGTACGGTAAACTCGGTGTAGAATATGCCGGCGTCGCCGGTGTCTGCATCTGGGGAAGACATCGGGCCGGGCGTGCGCTAACGAAAGCCACTCTCACCGCCTTATTAATATGAGCCCATGCAGAAGCTGTGCACTTCAGGCTCACCGCAAATGTTGCAACGAAAATGGCGGCCCAGATTTCTCCCTTGACGGAATGACCTGTAAATGGGTGGGGCCCCATCCTATTCAAATGTATCTCTCTCTTATAATTGGGCCGCCATCTGGCCAACCGTCACAAGGACCCGGCGTGCTGGTGGCCCATCGCGACTTACGAGAGACCTAGAGCTGCCCATGTCCCAGAAAGGTTAAATAATTGCAGCGCTACCAGCTCGAAAATGTGTCCATTTTCAGAATACATATCATTCATTCTTCATCGCTATCTGATATTTCGATCACCGGGATGTTGCTGCTGTCGCTTCTGACTAATTCCTCCTCTACTCGTAGTGCGCGTACTTGCTCTTCCATAGAGCGCTTCCACGCAGCCATGTCGCTCTGCCGCAACTTGCTGGGTGCATCCGACTGCAAGAGACTTACCGCGTCGGCGGCCGTGAATGGCCCGCAGTCATAGCCGTTGAACTGCCGCCGTCCTCTCTGTGAGAAGTTATCGATGCGTAATAATTGGAGCGCTGCTGAAGCTCGCACCTTTTCCCCAATCCAGCTGAACGATCTCGTGTCAAGCTGGGGAAAGAAATGCTCCTCATAAAGTTGCAACAACATGTACGCCTTGTCCTTGAGGTTGTGCGCATAATCGTCGTTCTCCGCTGCGCTGTCGTAGTACCGGATTGACCTATCGGCCCATCGCACTTCTATCAGCGTCCAATGAGGAGGGAGCGGTACGTGGCCCAAAATCAGCCACTTCTGTTTGTCTCCCGGACCGACAAGCTGTTCAATTCGTCATTGATCATCCGGACCTCACCCTCGTCTGCACGGACACACACATTTGATAGCATTTTCAGAATCTCATCGAGATTCCGTTGCGCCCCGTCCTGGTTCTTCTCGTTGACACATCGAACGTAGTTGGCCACGTTTAGCAGCGCTTCTGAGTGCACGATGCTCACGCTCTCGGCACCCATTCGCAACCGCTCGCTTTCCAGGTAAGTAGCGATCCCGTGGCCGCTCAGCCAATCCGTGCGACGTGACAGGCGCACGAGGTCACTGTCTCGGCAGAAGAATTGGCCTGCCCTGTAAACGACCTGGAAAGTCGGCCTGCGGTGGCTGCGCTTCGAAAGCTCGAGATCTGTCGCAGGAGCGTTCTGCCACCCGAGGGGTATACCAAATAAGCCTAGATAGGCTCGTATCACCGGGGAGTGATGCAAGCCTAAGTAGGCTCAGTTGGCCTTACAGCAACCTCATGTATGAGATATCCCAGCAATGGCCAGAAACCTCGGACCGAGCGGGTGGAGCTGGGGAAGGACCCTGCAGGAGTTTGACAGGCCGGTCCCTGATGGGCGTCAGGGACCGGACGCACTGCTTGGCACCGGCACCGGCGACATCAAGTCATCACCGTCATCGTTGCCGCTGCCGTCGACGACGACGACGACCGCCGCCCAGCCTCTCTCCCGTTACCCCAACATATATATATGGTTCTGCTCGCATTTTTTCAGGGAATTCATTCCGGCAAAGCAAATAAAGTGTATTCAAACGGCATGGCAGGCAGCATGACATGAGAGCAAAGCAACATGAAGCAGACTTTGAGCGGCAATGCATATAGATAGCATGAGAGCAGGATGAGCGGGGATGAGCAGGATGGTAGGGCAGAGTGGGGGTGAGAAAAGCGGTAAGTGCGAGAAGAACAGGAGCAACGGGCAGAGCGAGTAGAGCGGGAAAGAGTTGGCAATGGCGGACTTGAGCAAGTAGAGCAACGAAGAGCGGGACAAGGAAGAGCAGGGGTGCGGGGATTATCTAAACGTCGAGGTTCATATCGCCCAGGGGGCGTTGCGCGCGCGGGTGGTGTTCTTGTCGGAGCGCTGCTTGCGCGGTTCAGGGGGCGCGACTTCGGGATCTGCGATGAGGGCCTGCTTGCGCGCCTCCAACTGATCACCGGGCACCTTGCGCCAGGTTGCCTCGCCCGACTTGACAAGCTCGATGAGTTTCTTGAGCTTCGCCGGCTTGCCGAGCTTCTGGAAGTTCGGGGGACCACCGGGCCAACCGACGAACTCGACGTTGTACTTGTCGAGTGCGGTGTGCGCATTGTAGACAATCTTGACGTCCCCGACGACTTCCTCTATGACGCAGATCGGTGTCAGGTTAACAAATAACACAGCGAGCTTCAGGTACATACCCCAGTTCTCTCGAACCAGCCGCCGCGCCTCCGTCGTGAGCGTGCTATGCTTCTCGGTGTCAGCTCCTGACACCTGAGTGCCTAAAGTGTGTGTGAGCATGTGCCTGGCTAAGTCGGCAGGTTCGGCGTACCTGGTCCACGGCCGACAGCCCAGCCCTCGAGGGCGACAGCGAAATCTTCAGGCGTACAATTGAGACGCTCCTTCATGAAGAGCGCGATGTTCTCGGACATCAGCAGCTTTGTATTGGCCTTGACGCGCGGGTTCCGGTTGACGATGACGGTCAGGTGCTCGACGTCACAACGGTTCTCGAGGCCTGTAAGCTAAACCAAGGATTAGAATTGGAAGATAAAGAAGCAATGGGTGCTCACCTTCAACTGGAAGTCCTGCGCGAACTTGTCCACGTCAGTCGCCTGCGCCTTCGCGAGGTGGTGGCCCGTGTTCTCCTTGTCCCAACGGTGTTGCTCGAGATCTTGCATGAGGCCCTCCTTCTCTGCCTGCGTCAACGAGTCGTACTCGGCTTTGAGGTCCGCGCTCGATGACATAGCGGGCATCTTGCGCTTGCCAGACACTGCGGGCGAGTCAGCCACGAAGTCAATGGACTGCAGCGTGCGCATACCATTGGATATCGACTTGGCCTTTCTGTGCAGAAAGGCGTTGTACGGCGTGACCTTGCGCTTCGTGCGCTTCGAGAGCGCGACTTGATTGAAGCGCAGCCGAACGTACTCAATCGGTCTGACAGGTGTCAGCACGTCGAAGGACTCACAGAAAGAGAGACGACTTACTTGCCAAGCTTCTCAGCGAGGTCTGCGAACTGGGCCTCCTGGGTTCGGCCAGCAGTGTCGAAAAGCTCGGCCTCCTCCTTCTTCTTGTCCGACAGCGCTTTTTTTTGGATGGGCGTCAGCGGGGCCCTCTTGACAGGCCGGCGCGAGTACTCCTCGCGGCCAGTCTTTTTGGTCTTGATGGGGGACATGCCCTGCAGGGTGGTCAGGAGTAGGTGGGAGTGCGAGAGAGGCGAGCGAGAGTAACGAAAGAGCGGGGAGTGAAAAATTTTGATCACAGTTTTTAATGAGTGTGTTCCGATTGCCTAAGCAACGGAGTCGGCGTGAGCAGGGTATTGGTGGGGTTGGAGAGCTAAGCAAAGGATATGAAAGAGACAGGAAGTTCAATGAAAGGATGGTGTGGGGGAAAAGAGTCTAATTAAATATTGCGGGGCGGGCGAGCTGTTCAGAGCGGCCAATTCTCGACCGTGGCATCATGCACCGCGGCTTGAAGTAGCTGGGCCGCGGTCATGGCAGGGATATGGCACTTGGTCGTGAATATCCAATACCAGTCACAGGCGGGGTGGTGGTGCGGCGAGCAGCTGCGCAGCATCCCAAGGATTTGCGCGCGCGTGTCGACACCAATGGACGGCGTTGCGGTGAATACGGCGTGGACGCGAGCAAACCGGGGCTGTTGGCCACTCCTGATGCGCACCCAGTCTTCGCGCAACGTCGCGCGATTGATGTTGTCCTGGATGAGCTCCTCGTCGTCGTCGCGATCGCCCAGCAGTAGCGGAATGTCCGGGACCGCGACGAAACGCCAAGGCTCGACGGCATTAACAACAACGCGTGCGGGGAGGTTGGTGTACAATGCCGACGTGAGGAGGTGACGCTTGCGCAGAGCAAACGTTGCGGCGTGTTGAGCAGCGACCAGGTTGCGGAACATATCGACCATGACCGTCTTCTTGAGAGCGCCCTTCGCACCGCTGGCAGATAGCTGCGGCGGGCTGTGAAGAGACACCTTGACGTCGTCCGGCTGAACAATTGCGCCATCGTGCGCTGGATGCAGCTCTGGGTGGCCCTGCAGGACCGTCGTGACCGAGTCCGTTGCACGATCTGCAAGACGAGCCTGCAATAACTGTGAGCACCTACTTTGTGCCAGCATAGGATAGAAACACTTACCAGGTCACAGATAATGTCAAAGATCTGCTTCCTGAGGTCTTCGCGCGGCTTGGTTTCAACGATGTAGTCCTCGTGCACGACGCCGGTATTGATGTTGTCGCGCCCATCGTTCCGTGTCTCCAAGGCCCAACGAAGGACCATGTAGGGCTTGTTGCTGTCCGCAACTATATTGAGCCCGTCGGGGTGGTACTTCGAGCTACGAGTTGTGCCTGGGGTAGGCGATTGCGCGGCAGCGCGGGATGGGGTAGGAGGAGCAACGCGAGATGGGGTTTGCGCAACAGCGCGAGATGGCGTAGGAGCCGGGGTTGGCGCTGTAGTGCGTGACGGGGTCGTTTGATATGCTGGTGTCTGCTGGCGACGGGTCGGGGTCTGCGGAACGTCGCCGGTGTCGCGCCTGTTGCTGGATGGCTGAAGCCCAAGTGAAAGTGATGAGCAAGCTGGTCAAGAAAGAGAAAAAGTATACATACAGTGGCAGCTGCCACCGGGGCATTGCCAGAACCGAAGAGAGCGTTATGAACGCGAAGGATCGCGTTCAAATCGTCTTGGCTCAGGTCGTTGATGCTGACAGACGACAGAGTCGAGGACAGCGTCGAGGTAGTTGATGGACTCTCGGGATCCCCGTGCAGTGCGCGCCCAGGAAATCGACCTCCAAAGACGTCGTTGCCGTCGAACTGGTTGGCCGAACCACCAACACGTGTTTGGTCAGCAGACAGCCCAGAGACGTCCAGCCTGGTCAGCCTCTGGGCGGCCTGCCTCCCTTGAGTCGGCGCTGACGAGCGCGAGTGCATAGTGCGCTGTGGTAACTCGGGTGTCCAGGCGAGGTGGTGGAAGGAGGGAAAGAGACACTGCTTCCGGTCCGGCAGCGCGCGCGCAAGGATATTGCACCGTGAACAACGCACAGAATGGATTCCTTCTGTACTCGATATTCTGGCTGTAGTATGGCCGCAGATATATGGTGTGAAAAATTAGACTTGGATCTTTCAAGGCCGTGAAGATAAACGGCTGTCATTGCTCAGACATGTTCGACAACGCACACCTTTCTTGCTCGAATTGAACGTTCCTCAGTCCTGAGGGACAACTCACGTTATCGGACTCGCGGAGTGAGAGAACAGGATATAATGGAACATGTTGGAAAAAGAACTAAGCTTATCGACTGCAACAGCAGTAGGATATAGCGTCAAATGCTCGGAAAGGTGGTGTTCAGTCCAACTTGCGTCGTCGAAGGGAACACGTTCAATTGGCAACACACCGTAACCCAAGGCTTATACAGCTATCCAGGCACATGGAATGGACATTTGGGGAACATATGCTCGCATTTTCACACTTTATATGCGTCTGGTATTGCACTTATTGCTTGAAATTACTGAGACACCCGTGTATTCCTTGAATACACATTGGCTTGCTCTCAGTTCAGACTCACAGACTGCCCATCTGACATGGTAAGTGCAAATTGAAGCATGCAAGGAATGTATTAATGCTAGAGATAGTCTCGTACTAGTCGAAGAAGCCAAGGGGGAGCGCATCGTCGCCTGAAATCGCAGTTTCAAACGCTTCCATGCGAAGCGACCTATCTAACTGCCCTTCATCATCAGACTCGTCACTGTCGTCGTCCTGGGAATTGAGGGATGCGTTTTGGGCGGGCGGCGTTTCAGGAGGGGGGTGGGAGTCGAGCCCGCGCGCGTGCCCGGACCAGGAGTGCCGGAGAAGCCATTCAGCTTCTCCAACTTGATCAGGCGCGTGCGATGGGCGTGGTTGAGGCGTGCACGAGCACGTTGAAGCTCGCGTAGTTCCACCGCGATAGGTTCCTCGTTGGCAGTTGCCGCTTCTGCCGCTGCAGCAAGCAGGCGGTCCTCGTCATCGATCCAGGTCCGAAGTCGCCGCGCTTCGACGTTGCAGCGTTCAATTTCCTCCTGGGCACGTAGTTTCTTGAAGTAAGCTGTCATAAACTCCCTGTTGGCGAGATTAGCCCATGGGCGGTCGCGGATGTCCTGGCGTGCCATTCGTAGCAAGCTGAAATCTGAAAGCTCGGACCATTGCGCGATAGTTTTCCACTGCAAATCTTGAGCGTGCGGATTAACTGCCTTGTGCGCGACGTTGAAGTTCTTGAGAGCAGTTTGTATCGCGCGTGAACGACGTTGAAGCGCTTTCGCGATCTGGTCGCGCAGTTTGTAGCCTGGAATGAAATAAGGGTCAGCGGGCAGATATTACAGCAGGGAAGCGCACGCACAAACGTCAGACATATTTGCCTTGGTCAGTTCCAGCAGCCGCTGCACCACGAGGCGCTCAAGCTGATCGAGCGCACGATGGAACTGACGCCGTTGAATGTAGACGACGGTGTCGCGCCACTCGTTTGATAACGGCGTCCATCTTCGGCCTGCTGGCACCTCGAGTTTCTCCTCGTAAGAGCGCACCTCGCCCTCGATAATATCGAGGTCTCGCCGCGCATTGGACCTGGCGCGGTCGAGCTGTGCGACCAGCTGGGTGAACGTCCGAACCTTACTGCTAGCCTGAAGTTTTCAGGGCTCGCGTGGGTGAACTCATGGAGCGCATTTGAGTAGCGCGTCCTAAAAGAATTATTAGTACAGTATGGCATTCTGAGAAAAATAAAGCTCACTGGACGTTCTCCAACTTGACCAAAGACTCCACGTACGCGACGGCGAGCGCGTCGCCGTCAGGTTCCTTCTTCAGGCCCTCAAGGTACCCCTGCTCCTCCTGACGCCACTTCTCGAAGTCCGTGGGCTCAATTCCAACGGCCGCGGCGGCGGCGATGGCCTTGTCGCCTGCCTTGATGAGGCTGAGGGCCTGCTTGTAATTGCCAACGATAAATCGTGAGAGTTCGGCATACTTGACGCTGTCCCAGTGGTGAAAATGCATGTCGATGAATTGACGCCAATGAAAGTAAGTTGCGAAGCGGATTGTGCGCGCGACGTCGTTTGACTCGGAGAACACGCGCTCGCAGGTTTCGAAATCCTCGAGGCCCACGCCTTCGGTGACGATTGGGTGGTTGGCGAGCTGGCAGAGCCGGTGGTGTGCGTGCCCGTGGAACGCGTTCGTCAGTGTTCCAACGCCGAGTTCCTTCGCGCGCGCGCCCAAAGAGCTTCGCGATAGGGTGGCGGAAAAGCCACACCCTATGTCGTATCCGCCGCGCTGTTGGACAGGGAAGACGTCCATCAGTTTGGACACAAGCGCGAGCGGGTACTTGGCCCTGTCATAAGTCAGCGCACTGGAATAGCAATCACTCGCGAGACTTACAATTCGCCACTTCTGACCATCTCGAGGATAAATAAGACGAGTCCGTGGCGGCACGCGCCAAGAAACACGCCCGTCTGCTCGAAGAAATCGAGCTGGCGCTTCATATGCTCAGGTTGCATATTCTTCCAACTGTCTTGACATGGCGGCGCGTCCTGATCGCCGCCGTCGCCGCTATCGCCTGGCTCCGCACCGACATTGAACTTTGCTGCCTTGCCGTGGCGCCGCACTTCATCCTTGAAGTCGTCCGCGTTCTCGAGGAAATAGTCGCTCGCGAACTTGCGAACGTCTGCCGATCCGCGTTCGCGTGGCGCTTCAGCGAGCCGTTCCCATCCATGGCCCAAAGGCGCTGAATAGCGAGAGGAGGCTCAGCCTCAAGCTGTAGTTGACATAATGTGAGCAAAGACGTTGCGACATGGACAGTCGCGGCGTACCTTGTAGCTACATGCTGGACAGGCATTCTGCACGCGCCAGTCGGGTTCCGTGCGGCCCAAATGCACGTTGACCTTGCGCGCGACCTCGCGCCGTATGTACAGATAAGCGTCGAATGCGTCAGAGAATTGACGACGCATCTCCGGGCGATACGGGACATTGGCGAGGGCGGCGAGGCTGCGCGCGAATGGCTGAAAGCCAAAGCGCGGATGGTGGAGCCGGAGCTGTCGATACAGTTCCAGGGCGCGCATGCCAACGCCGAATGCTGGCTGTAGCGGCGTTGAGGCGACGAAGCCGTACCGCATCATCGCGAGTACGGCGTGCTCATTTTGGTCTTTCCGCACGAACATCTGCTCGTGCTCAGTACCTAACAAGAGATATTAGTAGATAAAACATTTGAGGAATACAATACGTACGAAATATTTCCTCGACCTCGATTATGAAAGCCGAAGATCCTTCTTCGCGCGATAGAACGTCCAAAGGCAGCTGCGCGTCGTTGCGTCGTTTCCATTCAAGGTATACGTCGACGAGGTCGGGCATGATGTTGTCCCAGTGCAGGTGGTGCGTGATGCCGCGCTCCTGGCGTGTGCGGTAGCCTTTGGCTCGCATGTAGAACCTTCGCAAACATTCAGCGACGTTCAGATGAAATAATAAGAGCACATACTTTTTTGCATGGGTGAGGCGAGCAAGGGATGGGCTCTCCTCGTCCTCCGTCTCCCAAGCGTCTTGAGAAAGGGTGAAGTTCGGCAACGGGGCGATGCTGTCGTCGTCGGTGTCGAAGAATCCGAGGGCAACACGAGGCAGCTCCTGCCCTTCCAGTGCAGCTTGCTCGGTTGGATTCTCCGCATACCCTATGCACAGATGCATTAGAACTGCGCCGTGAGCAAAGATATTGTGCTCACGGACTTCGACGATCTGCGCGGTGGAGTGCATGGTCCCGTCGCCCCGACACAACTTCAATTTGGGTTGCTGACAGCCTAGACTTCGACTTCAAGACTGTGATCTTGCCCTTCTTGGCAATGGTCGAGCTTTTTAAGAGACGAGGCTGGCGTTGCATTTCGGTCCTGAGCGCAAGGTGTTGAACCACAGCCAAGTCCGTTCAACTCCGCAGTCGCGGTGTGGTGCTCATCGCGTACATGAAGTCAATGAATGAATATTCCTATTCGATGCAGCTTTAATTTACGAGCAGAACCATATATATATGTTGGGGTAACGGGAGAGAGGCTGGGCGGCGGTCGTCGTCGTCGTCGACGGCAGCGGCAACGATGACGGTGATGACTTGATGTCGCCGGTGCCGGTGCCAAGCAGTGCGTCCGGTCCCTGACGCCCATCAGGGACCGGCCTGTCAAACTCCTGCAGGGTCCTTCCCAGCTCCACCCGCTCGGTCCGAGGTTTCTGGCCATTGCTGGGATATCTCATACATGAGGTTGCTGTAAGGCCAACTGAGCCTACTTAGGCTTGCATCACTCCCCCGGTGATACGAGCCTATCTAGGCTTATTTGGTATACCCTCGGGTGCGTTCTGCGCAGCGTCGATGACCTGCCTGTCATGCGCGTTGCGATCGGTCGCCTCTGTCGCGGTGTCGAGGGAATCCATCATGCTTGTCGTAATCGCGATGGTGCGGTCTTTCTACGGTGATATGCAGGCTGTCTTTAATGATCAGTGAGTTGTGAGTGCTACTGATACGTACCTCGTTCTCCGTATTGCCCTGGTCAACATCGATGTCGGATTCCGGTTCATCTCGCAGATCTTCCAGGAAGTCTGCCACTGGGTCAAACTCACTAGCCTCGTAGGAATACGCGTCCGAGGCGTCGTCTGAAGCGGCATCATCGGCTGTCGTCGCCGCCGTTTCTATAACTGCCTCGTTGACTGCTGACACGGTCAAGTCACCGTTCTCGATGCCGCCGCGAGAAAAGCGCTGCGCGAGGTCGACGCTCAGACCAAATTCGCGTTTCCACTCGGCTCTGAACAAGACGAGGATATCTAGTCGCCGGCTAACTGCCTGGCGAAGACTCGTATGCTCTGGGGATCGTCAGCAAATCAACGCTGGCGCCCATGGCGCCCCAGATTGCCATTCACCATACTCACCTGACTCGTTATCGTGCACGCTGCGAAGCGCTGCCTCTTCCTCTGAAATCCACATGCGCAAGGCGTCGAGTTCGACTTGCACGCGCTCTATCTCTTCAAGACAGCGCCGCTTCTCCAATAGAGCTTGAATGCCGCGCTGCACGTTGACGTCGGCCAGGAAACGTGGAAGGCTGGTTTCGTCCTTGGGCCCCAGCCCGGGATCTTCTTGCCAGATCTCGTCATCAACATCCAACTTGAACAATTTCTTGATGTCCAACTTGCGCGGGAGGCGGATTCGTCCGGCGGTTTCTTCCCCTGCCTGATTAAAAGCGCCATGTGCGACACGTAGTCGTTGAACTTTGATACCTGCGCTGTGATGTTGCGCTCGCGGCGATGAACGGCATCTTTCGTCGAAGAGTGCTCCTTGGCCTCTATAGGATTGTATCAGCATCAGCATTCTCTTAAGTTGCACTATACATACGTAGGACCTGGTGGCGATAGGCACGCTCCAATTTGCGATGTTCAAACTTATGAGCGACTAACGATTGTCGGATCTTCGCCCTCAACGCACGGGCGTTCACTCGCGTCCGCAGATAGTCGTTCCCGCGGAGCGATTCGAGACGCCGGCACTGCTCTGTTCCCAAAGAGGAGTGCATCACGTCGATCTTCGATTGTGTTGCCTCAATCTCGGACTGCGCAGTGTCGATGCGTGCCGTGATCCTGTGAGTGTCGGCCGCCGTGAGCTTATGTGCCTTCTTGAGCTCCTTGCGATCGTCCTTGATGCCCTGTTTGAGGCTATCGATAGTTCCGAGGGCCAGCAATATCTTTTCAATGATCTTGTCGGCCGCATTCTCATCCTTGCCTATCACGTGCGTTAGAGAATTACGTTCATATGCCGGCGTGATGCCGGCGTCACGTACGGGGATGTTTGACCAGCTGGGCAGCCACCTGAGCCTTCCACTGCTTGCCAAGCTCCGCCTCAGTCTCACCGCTGCCGCGGATGAGATCCTCAGCCTCCGACAAGCGACGCTTGGCAGTGGAATATTTTTTGCGTAGCCAGTGGCCAACTTTCCACATGTGCGCATAGTCCAACGCCTCCATTTGTCGATCAAGAATGAATAGGCGACGATTGTACTGCAATGAATGCTCTGAGTCAGCATCGTGACAGCGTGTAACGAACACAAGTTACTCACCCCGGACACTCGTAAGCATGCGATCAAGTGGCGGATCGAGCTCCAGAATCGCTCGCACCCCTCGCCGTCCCTCAAGCCGAAGCCGTCGCGCTTTCGCGGGTGAAAAACGACCTGACACGGCCATTGATGGCCATACGCATGAAAGACCGAAACGGCGAATGTCATTCGCTCCGCAATCTCAGGAAGAAGCCGCCACTGTGCTGGTTTGAGATTTTTCCCTACAAAAGACATTTACGTACCTTCTCAATGCTGCGTGACAACTGGCATGCTATGTCATACAGCACACCGAGTTTCCAGTCCGGCGGCAGTTCCTTTGCGAGGGCGCGAATAAGGACCAGAGCGTAGTGCTGCCGTTCTCCGGGAGTCGTCATATTCGCGACCCAAAGCACGCGGTCATGTCGACACAAAAGAGCCATGAGCCCTGTATCAGCATAATAATTCTTGGAGGCCTTCGTGACGTGCTCCTGGGCAGCGATAAAAGTCTTCTCGCAGTCGTCCAACGTCTCATCGTCCAGTTTTGCGGAGGTGCCTTTGGTGCGCCGCTTTGCGGGTTTCTTTCGCGCGTGTTCGAGTTCGGCCTCCATCTCATCTATCTCAGACTGGGGCACGAAGCGACCGCCTGCGAACTCCATGTGGGCGTCCACGACGGCAGTCTTGCGCCGTTTCTGGGCAAAATTGGCGTCGAGGCACACCAATACGTCGGCTCTGTAAACCATGGCACGCCATCATTAGCTATTCTCCGCGGGTATAGAGAAAATCACTCACTCCGTTCTTTCGAGTGTCGGCTTATTCCCACCAAAACAGAGTGGACAGAGCGCGCGCAATCGCTGAGAAGGACGCTCCCGCTGTGTCTCGCGTTCTGTAATGTACTGTACCACTTCCCCGTTGACCTTCCAGGTGGAAGTTGGGTCAGCTTGAGGTTACAAGTCTCCGCAGTACAGATCGCGCACCGTCTGTCCGGCGCTATCCGCAGCTATCCCAACATCGTCACCGAGTTCGAATCGGGCGCGCTTGCGAGGACGATCATCGTCCTCGACAGGTGACGAAGACCGTTTCAGCCTGGCTTGCGCTTTTAGAACATACCGTTAGTCTCAGACAAAAGATAATTGCACAGAATTACCCTGAACGGCCTCGGTAACCATTTGCTCTGCTCGATTATCCAGGATTTGGTACCAAGTCAACGCCATACCCAGCCGCTTTCTGAGGTTTCCCTGCAAAGTCGCAGTGAGTAGTGTGTGATGCCATTGGGCCCCCACCCGTGGTTGGATGGTGTAGCTGGCGCCCCAGCACGTTTGACGCTTCAATGTGCTGGGGCGCCAGCTTTCACGCAGCCAGCGCATCGGATACGCTGGCGCGCGAGCATCTTCAGAGGGCGTCTGCGAGACGGCGCGCCATCTCCAGGCATCTGAAGATCTTGGCGCGGGCGCTGGAACAGTCGCTCTGGAGATGCGGATACGCTGGCGCGCAAGTTGGCTCGCCAACATGCCAGGTTCCTGAGCGTGTTGGCGCGCCAACACACTCGTCTCCGGGTGCCAACCGCATGTGCAATGGCTGAGAGAGCACTGAATGATACTCACGGTCGATTTCCGGAAGCGACCACGGTGAGACCAAAAAGTCTCGAGTGTGTCGGACCAAGCAGTTGAGTTGGGAGCGACGTTGAGCGAATGAATGGATATGAAATCCAGTAGCACAATGCTGAACGCGAGTGACGGGGATTTCGGCGCGCAGGGAAAATAACCGCGCGCTATCAGCCGCTCGGCGACTGAAGTACACCCGCAAACTTCGACGGAAGATGGAGTTGTACCTCAATCAGAGTCAGTATCAGCGGTGAAATTCACGTATTGTATGGACTTACCCAACCAATCCACGAGAGTGACGGAAAGCAGGCGCTTATGCAGGCATTCGCACTCGCGCAAGGGTTCCGCAAGCTCCGAAGTACCGTACTTGTGCGAAAGGTACAGCCTATAGACGCTGAGTCGAAGTATGACGTCTTTCCAGTTATTATGCTGAGCCAGACGCCGTCGATGATGTCTAGACGTCCCGGGATCGGGTGGCGTGAAGCCGAGCCCAAAATTATCGTCAGGCAAGTCTCCAGCATTTACTAGCTCCAGCATATCCGCAGTAAGGCCGTGTGAGTGCGACGACAAGAATGTCTGCAGGGCAGTACGTCCCTCCTGCGCGGATGGCGGTAGGTTTGGGCGCTGAGCGAGATTCTCGCCTCCAGGTAATCTCAAAACAATCCCGTCTCGTAGCGGCGCAGGTAGTTTGGGTTGCCCAGGTTTGCGCCGTGAACGACCAAGCGATTCGGGCGCCACAAGATCAAACAGGGAGGTATCCGTCCCTTCGTCAGGCGGCTGTCCCGGGTCGGCCAGTCCACTAGCGCGCATGGCTGCAGCGACATTCTTCTTACGACGCCGAGAAACGCCAGTGTGAAGCCGAAAGCTCATGGCGAGGCAGTTTACAGCGCGGCAATGAATGCGCGGTGATTGACGACGTGGAAGAAGAGAGCGTCAGGCGGAGTTTGAATGCGTGTTTAGTCGCGTCCTTATTGTCACCTCCGTCGGTCAGACCAAATATACCCATTGATTACCGCTACCTATTCTACAAGCTGACTGCCAAAACTTCTCACACCGGCTTACTTGGCTAAGACTGTGCACGGCTAATGTGATCCGTTGGGCGGGCACTGCATCCCCGCACAAGCAACCACGGTAGCGGCTCGCCCATCCCATATTTTGTGGTCACTACGGGTCATAATGCAGTTGATATAGCTCCTGTAGCTTATCCTCTGTGACGCTTTTGACGCCGTACGATTCCGGCCGAGAAATGTAGCCTTCTCATCCCACGGTTTCTATCCCGAAGCGAAAGACTACTCGACGGAAAGCTGCTCTAAATATGTGTGACTTTGACCATCCTTTCGCCGCATAGATAAGCATGTGTAACACGGTAATATGTGGCTAATTCCTTCTGGGAATGGTTCTACAGGATCTCGGCCGCGATGTTTGTCGAGGGTGCGGTTTCATTTCTGCCCCGAAGTTATGTCCAGATGCAATGCTCGACTGCATTTCATCCTGAAGCCCCAAAAGCTATTCAATTCATAAATGGTAAGCATGCTGCACTGGTCACAGGTGTTGAAGAGGGAAAATAATCTCGGGAATGAGGTGTATACATTGCCCGTCCTGTTTCGCGGCAAAACCAGGATTGCGCACTATGCCATTCTACTCCGGCTCAGACGCGAAATGTGCACACCGACATTGTTCACTCGGCCGCGTGTGACACGGCTCATCCCTGTGATTCCAGACGATAACATGACGTCCTAAGACTGCAATATGTGAAGATCTAGCATCTCCGGGAGGTAGAATTTGCGCGGGTGCGTTTCGGTTACGAAGTCAATCGAGACTCCCGAGGAGCGCGCCACCAGCTATTTTGCATTACATTCAATGCGGCTCAAGGTCTAAACAGTACATATGATAGAGGCCATACAGTGCCATAAGCCAGAGAGAAGCTATGCAATCTGCAAGATGAATTCGGGCTGGTTGCAAGCCGGCTTTGCGTGTCTATGGGACATTCCACGTGTCAATGAAGTCATTGATATGCATTTAAGGACATCATGTATTGTATCTTGGTATTGAAGCTTAAATGCGGGAAGCACATCGTGAAACGCGATCTTAGGTGCGTACGGCATCTCGCGGAGGGCAGCAGCACTTCGGCTTTGTACCACCATCTCCGTCTACGGCGTCGGCACTTCTCTCTCGTACGTGCCCCCGCAGACGAGGCCTTTCGAATGGCTCGTCCAGCAAAGTACACCACTGCAGAAGAACGGCAAGACGCAAGGCGGGCCTCGCGGCGCAAGCATTACGCGAAGTGTGTCCGACGACCGCCTCGCAGCGTCCGTCGACCAAGCTGACATCAGTGTAGAAACCGTGAGCGTGAAAGATCCAAGGCGCTCGAGCGCTATCACGCCAGAAAGACTCAGAGCCGTCTGTGTTGCGCTCCAACGATCCGAGAGGAGCCGCCATGCAAGTCGGTGCTCCCAAACACTGAGGGTGTGCGTCCACAGGTTCCTTCAACCCTCATTGGCTCAAGTTAACCTCTCTAGCCCGCACCAAATCCTGTGGATGTATCCCGGGTGGAGGATCTGCAGGACTTCGCGAAAAATCTGCAAGCCGACTTGCAGTCCTGGCTGGGGCCCCAGGCAGAAGCCGTGGTCTGGGATGAGCTAACCACTCGTCTCATTGCTGCACAGGGCACGCGAAAAGCTGCAAAGCATATTCTACACGAGATTGCGCAGAAATCTCAGATCGCCACACTTGTTCAGGACTACGCCTCGCGCGGTTCCCGAGAGGCTTGGTACCGTCGCGAGAAGCGTAACCGCGCGATATTCGACAAAGTCTACCATAACTCAACGCGCGTGGTGGGTGGACTGCAGGAGCTGGTACT
The DNA here is from genome assembly GCA_002287115.1 of Auricularia heimuer. Classification (NCBI taxonomy): domain Eukaryota; kingdom Fungi; phylum Basidiomycota; class Agaricomycetes; order Auriculariales; family Auriculariaceae; genus Auricularia; species Auricularia heimuer. The sequence goes on along the minus strand of NEKD01000058.1, from coordinate 14,193 downwards.
ACTTTTCGAGGAAAACAGCACTGTTCTGCGGGACATGTACGAGGACGAGGCTCTGCTTTGGCAAAGTACATAACATGACAGAGACTAGCCCGATAACACCGACTGCGCCTCCTCGACGAGCGCCCGAATCTTAGCAGTAGTCAGTCAGTGATATATAGACTTCATATGCAGGGAGAGACGTACGGAGGAGCCGCGGGGCGAACCAGAGCGCGGAACGTCGTCACCGTGCTCCGACACATCAGGCGACGAATCGGTGAGATCCATGAGCGGGGGCACATCGTCGTCTTCGCCGTCGGAGGCACTGGCGTGCGTCACAGGAGGCACCCCTCCCACGTTGAGACTGATGCGCAGCCGATGGAACAGCGTGTTAATGCCGACCGGCGGCTGTGCTGCATAGTCGCGAAGCCACTGGTCAAAGTCGTCGATCCGCCTCTGCAGATCTGCCGCCTCCTCGGGCGTGAAGTGACGGCGCGCTGGTGCCGCCTCACGAGGGTGAGCAGCCGCCCACCGAGTCAAGAAACGCCCGCGGGAGCAGCGTCCGGCCAGGCCGCAATGCGCTCCGCGAGAGTGTAGCCTGCGCCACCCGCGCCGTCGTTGGCCGCGCCGTCGTTGGCCGCGCCGTCGTTGGCCGCGCCGTCGCCGCCGAAACGAAGAACGGGAGGGATGGCGTTGGGGGGCGGGCGGAGCGCCACGGCGGGAGTTGATCGCGGATGCGCATGTACTGCGCAAGATGCGCCTCGATGCGCGCGTCGCTGAGGAAGTGCCAAAAGTGGGACTGGAGGTACGCGCCGTCGTGCAACAGACAGTCGGAGCAAGGTGCGCGGCGCGAGCATTCGGGACGGTCGCATTCACGAAGCTTGAGGATGTACTCCATGTACGTCGGGGCAAGGAGCATCTCGTCCGAGTAGTCGTCGTCGTCGAGGGAGTCGCCATCGTCGCTGTCGTCCGAGTCCTCCCCCGCAGCAAAGCGAGCGATGCGGCATTTGATCTCCTCGACGAGAAGGTCGTACTGCTTTGCGAGGTCAGCAGTGTCGTCGTCGTCCTCGCCACTGTTGATCGCAGGGATGGCCGCCTCGTTGCGCTGGGCGAGCCCCACGGCGCGGTCGCTGCCATTGACAGCGGCGGGGGGTCGTCTTCCGGAGCAACGCCCCAGCCTCTCACGGGGACCCAAGGGCCAGGGTCCGGCCATCCTGACCCAACCTGGTTGGGATCGGGAGAATCGGCCTTGGACCCGTCCCAGGGAGAGGTGTCGACCGGAGGCAACGCCCTATGCAAAATGAGAGAAGATAAGGGCAACACAAGAAAGACTCACGCGGGAGCCGACGCCTGGTCAGAATGCGTGCTAAAGACAGTGTTGGCAACCGTAGGACAAAGCAGGGCAGCAGCGACGAACCTTTCCGAGGGTGGAGTTGCCATTGCGTTAAGAGTTCGCCATCCGGGGGCAGGAATTAAATACTGCAGCGCGATAGCATAACTGGGGCCCCAGCGAGGAGAAGAGAGGCAGGAAATCGCTGGGGCGCCATGCTCGATGCTCCTGGGCGCCAAGGATTGGAAATATACTTTGGCTTACGTTGCGAGAGACAGCTGAATCAGGAAGATCCAGGGATCACCTGATAAGTATTTCGGCGAGATAACGTCCTATGATGTGCTGGAGCCATTGGTGTCCACGCCGGAGAGTCATATAGCGAAGCAGTCATGGCACCCCATCGCAGTGCGGAATTTCATCTGGCGCACCAGGTACGTTGAGCAATTCGGCGCACGAGCTGGCACGCCAGCATTGCTCTGATTCAACCTGAGTCCGTCGATGGCGCGCCAGCGACACTAACGCTGTGATCACGGTCACAGCGCCATGCGAGGGACGATGCAGCTGGCGCCCCAATAGCTGCGGAAACACCTTGATCTTCAAGCTGGGCCATCTCGCAGGCTGCAGCTGGTGCCCCAACGCATGCGTCGTACGCGCTGGGCCGCCAGCTGCAGAGATGTGAGCAAACGGAAAGACTGCCGAACAGAGCACATGAACAGAGCACGATAGCGACCAGGTGGTCATCCGCATAGTGCAAATCCGGTATGTTCGGCTAGATCAGAAGTTCAGATGATGTAGGCTGCATAAAGTGGCAATCCCTGCGTCCAAAGACTCGGCGCAGCGTGATGAAGGGTCCATATCCGGCTGATCCCGAATGAGGGTCCGCCCGACCATATGCTCTCTTCGCTCGACCGCGGGCTGGCGCCCCAAGTCAGGGCCGCCAGCTCCCATCGCAATATCTGGGGTCCCAGCGCTGATGATGGCGGCAGCGCTGCGCCGACATAAATCGCTGCTGGGGCGACTGCAGCATCTGGTTGCCCCAAAACGACCTACCTCGCACCCCAAGTCGCGCCATGGTTTCCACGCGCAATGCGGCCAAGAACTCGACCAGCGGCTCTGGGGCGGACATTGTGGACGGCTCGCAGCCCACTGTGCCTGGGCCTAAACCACGCGCGTCTGCCAGTGCGCCGAAACCGTCATCAACGCAGGGCGAAGGCACGACTCCAGCTCGTTTCGAGGGTTCGAACACAGGCCCAGACTCGAGTGCGGCCGGAGGCTCGTCTGTCACGGTCGTGCAGACAGTGAGAAAGATATTTTGCCAGAGAGTGCGTTGCTGACTTTGACCCGAAGACAGGGGCCGCCAGGAAGAGGAAGCAGCAGGACATTAGCAACGACGATAGCGTACGTGTTACACGCGTACACATATAATGTGACCCTGACAATTATTTCTTTGGCAGGTCGACGCGGACACTGTCCAGCCTGTGAAAAAAAAGCGCGGTCCACCGAGAGAAAGGGGACCACCACCACCGCCTGCCGCCCGTCGAGGCCGTGGCGGAGCCCGTGGCGGCAAGCGCGGAGTACAAAGCGTGAGTAATGCCCTACCTCCGTTGTGCACATGCTAATCTGTGCCATTGTAGCGCCATGCCAGCCCCGTGCAAGATGATGGCCTGTCCGGTGATCATGCTCCAGACGCAACGCCACCAGCATCTCCGCTCACGCAGCCGCCTGGCTCGCCCGCCCTACACGCGCACCGGCCGCTCGTCTCGCACGAGCAGCCGCCACCGCAGTTTGCGCCGCCGCCGCTGCCATTATTCGTCCCGCTTCAGCAGCAGCAGCCGTCGCCGTTCGCGCACCAGCAGCAGCAGCAGCCGTCGCAAGCACCGCCGTTCCCGCACCAGCAGCAGGTCTTCGCGCAGCAGCAGCAGCAGCAGCAGCAGGTCGCCTCGCAGCAGCAGCCTCCCCGCCGCCGGTGTTCCCGCACCAGCAGCCGTCGCCGCCGTCCGCGCACCAACAGCAGGTCGCCCCGTTCACGCCGCAGCAGCAGCAGCAGCCGCCGTTCGCGCAGCAGCAGACTCCCCGCCGCCGGCGTTCCCGCACCAGCAGCAGGTGGCCCCGTTCACGCAGCAGCAGGAGCCTCCTCAGTCACTCGGGATATATCCTTTGCCATGTTCCACCAGTGCGAGATATATCCAGTGCGATTGCATGTCACAGTGTATGTACAGGAGCGAGAGGGAACGACAGCGGGATAAATCGAGATAAGTAAACATAGCGTACGGAGACGATGCCAGAGACAGGCCCGGGAAGATGTAAGGAGGCGGGATAAATCGGGATATGCATGGACAACATGCATCCGGACGAGACAGAGTCGTCAAGATATGATGGGATAAAGAACGTACCCGATATATCACGTGCATCGTGCAAACGTCAGTGCAACCATCAGATAAGATAAATCGAGATAAGATAAATCGAGGGAGAGAGTCCATGAGAACGAGACAATGCGAGGGATATATCGCGATAAGTACGATGAACGGCGGATTTCCGGGCATGAGACGTGACCGAAGAGAATGCCACGGGAGTGCGATAAATCGTGATATAGAGTCAATGGAAGTGTGATGATCGCGATGCCAACGGGAATGGGAAAAGGGACAAAAGAAGGTGGTTTCAATCAGTAAATTGTTGCTGTGTTCCCGGGTGAATGCTCACTCACGCTGCGACATCCATGGGAGCTTGCGGGCTATCGTGGGCGGTGACGGCGACGCGACGGGTTAAAGCAGCTACAGCTGACGTCTCCGCCAGCTGTCGTCTGCTCGCTGTCTGGATGACGAGCTACATACCTGAAGAACGCAAGTACTCCACGCCGTGGCCGTCGACGAGCTGCTGAAGTAAGTGTGGCGAGGTCGAGGGCCGCCGACGCAGGTAGAGGATGGCACCGCCCCAAATGAGGCGATGTCGACGAAACCAGAGTGGTGAGCGATACACGGCCTCCAAATGGAGACCGTGCGAGTGCGTGGGAGGGTAAGGGAGAGAGAGACGATGCGGAGACTGAAATTCTGACTTGGACCTCGAGGTTGAACGCTGATTCCCGATGGGTCCCACGCTCCAATCAATCTCGGCATTGCCACAATGACACGTTTTATTGTTGATAACAGGCACAATCATGAGTTACGAATATCAAGCCTCCGGGCTGAAGAATTCTGGCTTCTCGTCGTCAGAGATCTCGATGACTGAGGGGGAGCGTTTCTCGGTTTTCGACGCGCTCGCGGCCTTGACGGGCGACGACTTGACGGGCGACGACTTCGAAGGTGACTTCGCAGAGCTCGTGCGAGCCTTGGAGGGGCCTGCGACCGGCTCCTTCTTGGTCGGAGTCGTCTCTGGGGCTCGCATCAGCATTCCGCGTGAGGATTCCGGTGAAACAGCAGCACGAACTTTTGATGGTAGCCTTGGAAGAGCCTGCGACCGGTTCCTTCTTGGTCTGAGTCGGCGCTGGGGTTCGATCAGCACTCCGCGTGCGCGCATACACAGTAGAAACGAACCTTTGACCGGTGATTTCTTGGCGCGCTTGCCCGGGCTCGAGTCTTCGTCCTCGTTTCCGAGCTTGCGCTTTCCGCACGTCTTGCAATCTGTGGTGTCGATCGCGGCCGTCAGTCGCCTGGCAGATCGGCAGTTAGCGCATGTCAGATAAACCAGCAAGCTATGGAAACATGCTCACACGTGGTAAAAATTCACGTAGCGGTTGATTTTGTCCTGAGGGAGTTCGTCTGCGACGAAGCATGGGCCGCACTTCGGCTGGCCGGCGGTCGGCGGACGGAGGCACTATGAAGCGTAAGGCGACGAAACAACAATCGATGAGCTGATACTCACCACAGCATACCAGCGTCCGGCATTCTCGAAATTCCCATTGGTGCCAGGTTGGAATTGGATGCCGATTTTGGGCGAGCCTTCCCAGCCGCACCGTTTGCAAGTCCAATCGCGCAGGCGCGGGGGATCGGAATCCGCCATGCCGCGGCAGAATGCCTCGGCCTGGCGCTTGAAGAGAGGGGAATCGGACATGTGGACGAGTCGAAAGTCGATGCTGAGGCACGTCTGGCATTCTGCGCCTTATATACCTGTATACTCGACCTTGCATTGTCGTGTCTCACCCAGAACAGTTGCTAACCTGAGCAGCCGCGCATCACAACGGAAAATCCCCGTCGTCATCGCATGATTACCGATACGGGCGCAGGCGCAATGCGGACAATAGAGCTCTAGCATCACGTACTTTATTCTGATAGCCACGGTTCCTACGACTGGTCAAACGGATTAGGTGGCATACATTTGGGAAGCGTGGGTAGAATGCCGAAATAGTCGTAAAATGTCTGCGCGTAGAACCTCCAAACGTCCCGTTCGACCTGTAGGAGTTGCTCAGGTGAGAGTCCGGCACCCCTCGCGTAATGGCCGAGGTTGGTAACTTCCCGGCATCGCGGCCATGCGCGTACGAGGTTCCAGAAGTTGTATATGGAGGCGAGGCGGTTGCGGGGATCAGGATCAGTCTGGGCCGGCGCGGACGTTCCTGACGGCACAAAACCGTCCGCCCCGCCCCAGATTTTCATCCGTAGAGTGTTTCTTTCTTCCTCGAGCTCCGGGTTCCAGATACCGAGTGATTTTAGGATATGTACGTCCGTGCGGCGAAGCTGAAACCTGAACTCGGCCTCCTCAATCTCCCAGATCATGAATGCGCGCACATCAGCGCGTCCGAGGTCAGCTGGGCTCAGATTGTGCTGCCGGATTGCGAATACATTGAGCCGATGACCGTTTGGAAGCTGCGCATGATAGCCATAGACGGGATCGGGCGGTGGGGCTGCTGGATGTGACTTCAGCGAGGGTTTCCCATGCCCGGCGCCGTGGGCGATCCCGACGTCAGACGAGCTCGCAGTTGATGCTGCACCTGCCTCTCCATTGCTCGCAGATGGTCCCGCCTTGATCGGAAGTCAGTTGCAGTCAACGAGGGCCGCATATATGCGCACCGGTTCCGTTGGTATACCTCCGAGAAACGCCATGAGCGCGCCGTTCTCGTCCTTGTTCCAGCGTTAGATATGCTGATAGCATGTAATATAGTATGCTTACTGTTACCAAGCCGTTCGTAGCCAACCACAGAGCTCGCGATGGCTTCCCAAGGCCGTCTTCGTCGGACGAAGAGAGGTACCACGTCAGAGCCTCCTCGTTCACAAGTACTTCGCAGTCGGTTGCCCGCGAATGTTCTTCAGGTACGCAAGAATCCTTGTGGAAGAGAACAACGCGCATAGCCTCGTAATCCCAGTACTCGTCCCATCTCGTCCCGCTTCCGCGGAGCTCTGAGAACGCGGCGTCGTTCATCAGCCTGAGTCGGCGAGGGGAGAATTCGTAGTAGATAGCTATTTGAGAGATATTGTTGCGCCAGTTCTCGGGTTCTGCGCTGTCCCGGGACGTTGCCACGACCAAATCCTCGCCGCGGGTAGCGGGTCGAGTATATCGCAGATTTTCAGGGTGAGAGCTGCGCCCAGATTCTCCGGCGTGTGCTGCGTGTACCTCAGAGCGCAGGCCTGCCAATCGATCATTGTCCGCGGTACCCGCGCTCGAAGGCTCTGCGTGAGGGTCGCGCGAGTTTGCGATAGGCGTATCCGTCGCCGCTGCTTTCCTCCTGTGCCATTCCGCGAGATCGGACGAGACGTTGTACTTGTCGTCCAGAATCTTGCGCCAGATGCTGGCCGAAAGCCCGCAATAGCCTTCCTTGTTGAGGCGCCCCAGCCAAAAGTCTCGCAGTGCAGCCCAAGATGCGATTACGTAATTAAAGCGTTTCTCGTGCTTCAACAACAAATGCAGCGGCGGGAGCGCGTACTCCAGCGGGCGCGTGAATACATCCTGAGGAATAGGATTTATACAGTCGTACGCGCACAGTCGCCATTCGCGCGTGACAGATCGGTCGATCGACGCAGCAACATCGGTTAACCATGGAGGAAGTTGCGGGACCCAGTCTGGGGGACGAAAGCCTTGCTCAGCCTGGCGGCCAGGATCCGTCGCCCAAGTCCGCGGTCTCCATCGTTCTGGGCGTCCGGGTGCCGGCGGGTCGTCGCATCTGCAAGCCTGTTAGATTTGATCTTTGGGCGGACGAGAAAATACACACCTTGGTAACGAGCCTCTTCTCTTATGATATAGCGCGGATATAGGGAAACTGGAACTTCTTCGTTGCCCGCGTCGCGCGCCGCGAACTGCGACGAAGAAGGAGCGCGGGGAGAGCGTGCTCGTCTGGAGGACCTGACCGGAGACTGAGAGCGGCGCGAGAAAGACCCTGTGCTGTGCGATTCACGCTCAAGCGAACTCCGGGTGCTAGTGTTGCGCGGTGGCGATCGCGAGCGGCGTCGCGATGTTCGCGCCGGCGGCCGTGAACGCGGATCGTCTACATCCATAGCATCGAAATTTGGCGGCGACGCGTCTCGATTCCTATGCCTTTGACCTCTGATGTCGGTGTGGTACTCGTCTAGGTGATCGAGCGGCTTTGTTTCGACCCATCTGGACCACGGAATTGGAGCTTGTGCGAAGCACCCGCGAGGCAAGCCGCGCAGAACTAGAAATACGGGCACGCCGAGTCGATGTAACAGGTCTGCAATTGCCCGATCTGGCGTGAAGACACCGATATAGTTGAACATACTATCCGAAACGAAAAGCTCGTCGCCGACATGATGCTGGACGTCGATACGGAACAGACGAAATGCGCGCAGCTCCGCTATCCCTCTTTGAATGCGAGTCACCATCTTCGCCGACTCTCTGAACGTCGACGTGAGAACCCTGACATCGGCGAGTAGCCGCATGCACTCGGTGACCGTCGTCGTTGGAACCAGTAGCCTTGTACGAGCAGTTTTCAGGTAGGGAAGTGCCTTGAGATATATCTCGTGAAAAGAAAGCTCCAACCGATCGAGAAGTTCCGCAGAGACTCTGCCGTAGCCCGTGGAAACAGTCACAGGGTTCCAGTCTTGATACTGAAAGACATAAGCGACGACGTCGCGCTTATGAAGATCGCGATGCAATTCATGTCGCTCGGTCCAGGCTAGATGAGGCGCAGAGGGCTGCCACATCTGCGGGTATAGCGTTGGGTCGTGCGGGCCAAGACGATGGTCGATGCGGACGAGAGGGTATTCCTCGGGCGGCAATTGTGGAATGTCCACTCCAGCCGACAGAGAGCATATGAACTGGCCTCTGGGACCAAAGGCTACCGTTCGAATAGACCCTGGATACGATTCTGACGGTAGTCGGGGTCGGGAGGATGGGACGAGCTCAGGCGGGGAGTCACCTCCACCACGGCGAGAGTGGTACGCCAGGGGAGACGAGCTCATGAGGTCGAGATCGTGATCTTGAATCCTTTGGGTGGATGTCGTGCCAGGGAGGTCTGAGGAGAGGTAGCAACTGCGCGCAGTAATCTGCACACAGCGATGGGTGGCGTGGCGACCGATTCACGCGATAGAGGACCTTCTGGTGGATATACCCGCGCGTGGGAGTGGGATCGATCGCGCACCCTCAAATGAGGATACGCTGTTGTTGACCAGATGAACTGCGCCCTCAAATGAGGACTCAGTCGATGGGCGGATCGGGGAGACGGAGCGGAGTCTCAATGGACTTGGCCGTATCCGGCCTCCCGCTCCAGCACCGCGCGCTGCACCTACCGACCTACGCGCCGCCCCATTTGGGGACGGCGCACTCGGACCCGGGCTGTCCTCATTTGAGGGCGGCCACACCACCCGCCGGCTGGCGGATCCACCCTATGGAGATCGGGAGCAGCACGACACGCATACCACCACTGCTCGCTCAGGGCATTTGCCTTGGGCGAGCCTACAACATATCGCCAAGATCCCCAAGATTGCCAACCTGCTGTTTCACGGTCGGTGCCCTAACAGGCTGCGCTGCGCGGTCATGCGCGCTGCCAGGTTGGTCACTTGGCTATCGTCACGCTGTATGTGCTCATCAAGTCTGCATAGGCACCGAGTGCAGGGCAACAGGCCCTTACGATGCATGCTTAACCCTCCATACGGTACGTCCGTTCTCACTCCAGCTCTGTTCATTGGTTCTAACCCCAGCTTGGCAGGCGTTCATCCCAAGTCGAGCCTGGACGCCCTCGCCCAGCTGAGCGCGAGACTCGAAACGACTGCGTGAGCTGCAGCCGCATTACTTCCTCTGCTTTTCGCTGATACCTACCTTATCAGAACATCTGTGTGGGCCGCTCTTGTCACATTTTAGCGTCTTGTTGTGTATATTGCTTTTGTTGATACCTTTCTCGTGGATACCTTTCTCGTCATACATGCCCTTTTCGTCTGTCCGTTACGAGAATGAGCTCGCGTCAATTCAGAGAAATTGTAACATTTGATTCTCATGACTGTTGCCACCGCGCGGCCTGGCGCTGCCTATGCCACCGCTTCTCCTTCCCGTCCCACCTACCACCTGGGTTTACCCACTCCCCCAACTTCTCCTTCGTGCGGTCAGGAATGAATTCGCAAACGCCCAACCTAGCCAAATTCTCCGACAGTACGGGGATGAAGAATGAAATCTGACGAGGTCAGTGATCTCCCATATGTGACCAGTGGACGATCCACGTACGTCGTGTTCCTGCGCAAAATATTTCCAGGTCAGGAGCTGCAAACGAGCTTCGAGTATGTTTCTGAGATTGGTGAGTCCAGATCACTTTTACAATATCTGCGGCAGCCTGACTCGCTGTAGAAGAGCGCCCGGTACTCGTGCAGCTTCGGCGCGGGCCCTCGAAATCGAGGTACACATCGGCCTTGACGCCGACCACAAGGACATACGTGTCCTTTTCTCTCTCCCAGCGCCCAAGAAGCTTCGCGGAGAGCGTGCGGGCGGACGGCAGGTTAACCATGTGCGGCGCGCGCGGGCAACAGGACAAGATGCGAACGCGTCGCTGCGATGGTAAACACACGCCTTGCTTAAAGCAACGCGTCTCATCGCAATCTGAGCCTGCGCTTCCTTAGATTAGCCTCTTTGCGGGCCTCTCCGAATCTGCTCGGCGGGGGACAATGTAATGCGATTGCTGTGGTCTCTGCTAACCCATAAGCGAGTACCATTGTCCCTCATCGCCTCATGATCACAATGTCCGCATGTGAACGATATATCATGCCTCGTGAGTCGCTTCCTGCCGCTGCTTGCTCACTAACTCGTCCCGATGGCGCAGCCCGAGTCCAAGGCGAAACAGTGGAACAAGCTCAAGGGCGCAAATGATCTTCTCGAGCTGTGGAAACAAGACCCTCGCTGGCTCGGAGACCGCACAGGGGGCCCCAAGCTGGTCAAGTTCTCGGAGGACATGTTCGCCGACTTCAAGGCCAAATTCCCTGACCTCGCCGCACAGGACGAACAAGGATGGAAAAAGGTGAGTTACGGTCTGAAATACAATTAACTATTCGCTTCTAATGGCGTACTCGCAGTTTCTCTACACGAAGGGCAAGAACGCGACGAAGAAGCGCACGACGAAGGTAGTGACTCAGAAGGCGCTGACCGCGCTTTTCCCGTCGAAGACGAAGGAGAAACGGCCGACTGGCGCTCGATTCCTCTTCGCCGCGAAGCACAAGGCCGAAATCGACGCTCTGTTCCAGGCGCGCAAGGACGAAATCGCAGCGCGCAAGGTCGCAATCGCAGCGCGCAAGGCCGAAACGACTCACGAAGCGACCGACGAAGCGACCGACGAAACCACGCACGAGCTCGAGGCGAAGCCCATGGAGCTTTGGCAGTCCGTCATGAAGGAGTTCGTCAAGGCCCACGCCGAGGAGTACGAGGAGTTCAAGGCGACGTGTCGTGCGACAGACGACGACGAATCTAGTGGTGAGAATGACGATGCGTCGCCGGCAACGCCGAACGGCGGGTAAGTTTTCTCGTTTCCTTGAAGATATGCGCGGTTCTCACCTCCTTGTAGCGTCGCTGCTGGACACGAGGCGCACGCACCTCGTAGCACACAGTAAGTTAACCCACTTCCTCGGGACTTTGGTCGTTCTGAATGGACTGTAGCGTCGTCGCGACCTTGAAGACCACAATGCAGGATGTCCTTGATTGGTGGGCGGAGCACACCGGTCTCACATTCATCCTGGGAATGGCAGGAGATGACGGCGAGAACGACATTGTCGCCGTGTGAGTGCCTTACCTGAGCGAGCGCGCCCGTCTCATTGTCACTAGATATCACGACAATATTCACAGGCTCTTCGATCATCGCCCTGATATCAAGGATACTGTAGAGGACGCGCTTGTATCGCTCGTGCTATAAACCAGAGGTGCGTTCAACGTTCTTGGCCGCTGGATCGCTTGCTCATATTTTGACCAGATGATGTTTTCATTCCGAGTCGGGATCCCTCGGCGGAATTGGACGTACAGGGCGCCCAAGTTGAATCCGTTCAAAACGACTCAGGTGCGAATGCGATCTCAGACTGAGAGACCTTTGACACATAACTTGCCTGCGCAGTGGATATCGGAAATGCACCTCGCCTCGAACCAATGTCTCAGGTTACCACTCCGCCGCCTGCGTCGCCCGTCCGCGCTTCTGTCTCTCCCCCTGAATCTCCGACAAAATCACAGTCCCAGGTTACGCCCCCGCCGCCTGCGTCGCCCGTCCGCGCTACCGTCTCTCCTCCAGTACCTCCGACGAGGGCGGGCTCCCACGTTACGTCTCCGCCGGCGGCATCGCCAGTCCGCGCACCTGCTTCCCCTCCCGCATCTCCTCCCAAAGCGACCGCGTCTCCCTCAGGCTCGCAACGACTCAAGTCTACGAGTTTGTCGCTCGTCAACAAAGTCACGACTGTCCCAGTCGAACCTCCGGCGACTGCGCAGACGGACAGGCAGAAGGTCTTGGGCCTCATCGCAAAGAAGGACAAGTGGATCAAGCAGGACGCCGAGTTCTTCATGGACTCACTCAACGACCCTGAGTGGATTAACCTCATCATAGCCTGGATTCGTTACGAGCAAAATAGTCCGCCGAAGGCGCAGGTACGCAGAATTGCCCGCACTGCTGGAACTCGGACTCACTCAGCTGTACTGTGACAGATGCATTTACCGGACGAGGCGCGGCCGAAGACATTCAATGCTTGGTCGAGGCGCAGGCACGAGGTACCTGACCAACAACCCGACTTCCACAGAGACTTCGTGCGTGGTATTTGGTACTGCCCAAGTGCCGCTTTGCGAGCGGGAGCACCGAATTCGACAAGCTACAGGCCGCTGCGACGGTCGATAAAACGTCATACACGCAGATTCGTCACTCTGGCAGCCGCGGTTTGGTCCAATTCCTTTTCGGTATTGCGTGGATCGCTCGTTGGGGTGGAGATCGCATCCTATCCGTTTCACCCATCCGCGACCGTTACGTCTCTGATAGAGGATCTAAAGCAGGTAATCACGGTACTGTCCGTCCGTGAGTTTCCACATCTGCGGCTGTCCAGCTGTAGAATTAACTGCAACCAAGAATTACGCAGCATAGTCTCGGCGACGACTGCTCAGGCGTTCCGTCCCCGGAAAGTGCGCCCGCGATAGCGGGAAAGAAAAGGAAGGCGCCGCGGCGGATGGCGAACCCGCTGCCAAGAAGTCCAAGTCTGCGAATGGAAGACGGTGCGAGGGATATGAGTCCATGTTCTCAGCTGATTTCTCGTCTAGGGGTCAGCCGCGCGCTTCGAAGAATAAGTTGGCGAAGAAATAGTTGAATAGTCGCATGTGCGGTAGATTATGCGTTCGCGTGTTCGGACCGGTAGAACAATGCAGTCTCTTTATAAGCGGATCGCGCACGCTCGCTGTTCGCTAGCCCATTGACGATGACCAGCAGAAAGCGCAGTTCTCAGGCTCCTGAGGAAGCATCACCGATCAGGATCATCGAGCGAACTGAACCAAGCGTCAGAGGATTCAAACGTGTGGCGACATCGGCGACGGTACAGCAACCTCCTCGCCCCGTCGCGTCGCAGCGCGCACCACAGGGTCCGACGTACAAGGACGGGAACTCCCCCATACGAATTATTCCGCGTCGTGACACAGCGTCTGGCGACGCCGCGACGGTCGCGGGTACTACCTCGGCGATGAAAACAGACTCTGGAACAAAGGCGCCATTGACTCCATTGAACCGGTCTCAGGTTAGTGAATTCCCTAACCGTTCTCCATCGCTGACATGGACTCAAGAAACCGTCAACCGTAATGTCTGATTTCAAGGATAAATGGGCAACGAGACTCCTTGACATCATGTACGAGCGCGAGTTCGACTCTCGTTTCGGGGTTGCCTGCCCGCAATGTCACGAGCCCGCCGCACTCGCAGAATACAAGTGCGTCGAGTGCTTCCAATTGGCGCCGATGTGCCGAACCTGCATACTCGCGGCGCATCTGCACGCACCGTTCCACGACGTTCAATTGGAACGGGACCCGTCTCACTCGCGTCTCACTACATAGCCTCGGGTTCGTCATCCATCTTGGACACGACGGAGCGCCCTGTCCGTCGAGCCGCTCTAAGACGGACACGATGACCGTCGTGCACGAAGGCGGGATTCGCGAAATGTGCGTTGCGTGCTGCGCATGTTCCGCTCCGACGGAGGTTCGCAGCCATGTCGCTTTGGCGCAGCGGCTTGTTCCCCGCTACTTTCGTGCGACCGAAAACTGTGACTACCGCAGGAGCGCTGCGCAACTTTCATCTGCTGACGCTGACCACCAAAGTCACGTCGAGCGGATACTGCACGTTTTTGCGCCGCAAAACCGACTATTGGTCGAAGGATAACACAAAGGTGCGCTAATTTCCTCCATAGATTCTGCGGAAGTCTCACACCCTCACAGGACCGTTCGTGCGAGTTTCTGACGTCTTTTCGCATGTATTGCTACCTGAAGAACTTGAAACGCAATGCGCTGTATCCCCTAGCCCGGGAAAG